>JAVUPR010000427.1:1800000-2032500 GCA_036785695.1 Gentiana straminea
GGACGGCTGTTTTTCCCGCCCAGAGAAGACCACGTGTCGGAAGGGTTATTCAAATTTTCAGATCCGACATCAGCATCTCGAGATGAGCTTCCCTCCGATCTCGGGGGCTTATGACGATACGGGGGCTTACTCCTCCACGTGGAATTATTTGAGTGGTCCAGCTGGCATGTGGAAAAGTCTGTTAAGTACAGCAGTGTCGGATCGATACGATACGCACCAGCAGAGACCGCAGTTACCGGCAGATTCTACAAAGTGTCCCACCTCGATCACCCATGTCGGTATGCATCGAGTCAAGATCAAGGCCTCCAGTCCAGGTTCCCAGGCCCACCGCCCAATTGGTTACTTGGACAAGGGGTCAAGGCCCATTAAAGGGTATTTGTGTCAATAAACCAAACCGCCCTAAGATTAGGGCAGAAGAGGGGCATGTGCCTATAAATACATAGCTCCAGGAACTACGTAAGGCTTGATTCCCTGGACATTACACAGATACGTAGGCAATCCAAGATATATTCTTGGACTCGGCCATAAAACACTCAAAAACATTGCCTTTCCACCAAGTTACGACCATTCGATCCCATTACTGACTCACCCTTAGATTACACGTGGCCCTGTTATTCCGGTGGTGCATTATTTAGCATCGTCATGGACCTTCAGCAAAAAGAGGAAACACGGTTCGTCCACTTTGTAGGTTAAAGCAAAACAAATAGAAGGGCTGTCCGGAGTTCATCATCTTGAAGAAAGCCCTATATAGAGATAGATAAACGGGTTTCCCACAATTTTGTATTAGTAATCTGAGCTGGGATGAACATATAGTGATATAAAACTTGTAGAAGGGCTGGAATCAATGGCATCTAAAGACCTCCCATCAGTTTAGTACAAAGGCAAAAGAATGCGTTCCAAAGAAAACATATAGCAAGATTGACCACAAGCTAGGTTAAAATGCAACCTTAGAGCTTTGTACCAGCAACCTCAAAAGTGTTGAGCCTATCATTAATCTGGGCAGCTCAATCCGGGGAAAACTTGTTAGAGGAATATGATTGTTGTAGAAACTAGTTACCTCATCGAGAGGCACACAGACTTTGCTCCACGGATCCCGCTCAAACACATATTTTGGGGCTCTTAGAGAATACATAGGAGGCCACTCATCTTTCATCTCTTCGTCTGCCAAGTCATCCACAAGATATTCCTCTCGCTGAATTCGGATACATTTCATTGAGGGTCCACTGTTACGACCCGCAAACCTTTTATTACCTTACGAAGTTGTCACCATTCAAGGTCGAGCAGTTCCATCACCTTGAGATTAAGATCTGGAAGATTTACAGGCAGTAAGATTAGTTGTAGTAGTTGTTTGTTTCAAAGTCTTACTAGCTAGGTCGGGCGCCTTTCCGGCTTTCCCCATTTTCTCTTTGGCATCGGCAAACAAGTCAAAAGATTTCACGGTATCAATAAAATCCTAGTATTCGATGAAAAGCACAAGGATGAGAAAAGAATTACGACATAAGGTAGATAATTTCACTTACATTGTAGCATCTTATCCTAAAAAATGTTCTTAGGTTTTTCAAGTCCAACCTTATCCAACTCCGCCAGTGATAGAACCGCGGAAGAAGAAGTAGATTCCTTCAAGCCTTGCTTCATACCTCGAAAGATATCGACTAGGTCACCAGGGGCATCCTCAGGACATGAATCAATGACCGAATTCACCCATCTCTATTTTTCAAGTCAGGATGGACGGAGATTTTAACAAAAAAGTAATTCTTTTTCCACTGGGGAATGAAAGATGGACCATCAGCCAAAAGAGTAAACTATGTTCGGCCACTTCGTCGGTTAAAGGAAAACCAATTAAAGGACTGCCCAGAGTTCATCATCTTGAAGAAAGCCCTAAATAGATCGAGATAGAGAAAAGGCTTTCCCAGTCAATCTGGACAGCAAAGCAAATCCCACCACAATCTGCATTCTCATGGGAGTAATTTGAGCTGGGATGAACTTATAGTGAGATAAAACTTATAGAAGGGCCGGTATCAATGGTCCTCCCCACCAACTGCTCTTTGTAAACGGCCAAGAAACCCTCCAGGGGATTGTCAGCTCTCTGATAAAAAATGGAAGACACCGACTAAAAACTTCCAAGTTAATGTCGAATTTTTGGCATGCCTCGTCCAGAGCCTTATTGGCAAAGGTAGATCGAATCTCCCCTACACGAGGGAGGGCTAAAACCTTTCTCTTCTAAGTAGGTTGAGGATTTTCTGGTAGGTTGGACTGAAACACTTTGATCTTCGACTGAAGCCATAGATTTTCTAGGAAGATGTCGATTTCAAAAGATGAGGTATGAATAACTTTGTTGACGATACGCATATTCCGAAAACAATGGACAATTCAGTTGCAATAGAAAAACAAAGAGCGAGTCAAATCAAAAAAATATTATCTTATAGAAGGTGAAGTCGGAAAGAACCCGTGATTACGACACTTAATGATTAATGCGATCCTTAGATACATCTGAGGCATGATCTCGAGAGTCAATGATACGAATTTGATATTCAAAATATAACCGAAATATGTATTCAATTCATGTTAGAGGTCATTGGGTTCACGCCTTATGAGAAGTGCAACATCATTTTTTATTAGACCCAAACTACGACCTCCGTTCTAGCTTAGGTTTGGGTGGCTTTTGATGTTGGCATAACCCGACATCATGCACGTGGCACTCAAAGATACGATTTGGGTCGTAAAATGGGTCTAACAAGTTCAATAGTGCTTTCGGCCTCAAACAAACAATGACCTCAACAAAATAGTTGTTGCGACGTGCAGAAAACTCCTAAATCATCGTAATAGTGCAAGTCGCCCTCTGTCTCACATTGTTAGTTTCAAGTAAGATAATTACCGACTCGTACCACCGACATGGTGCACGTTCACCTCGGTTTGGGACACTCAGCTCGGAATAATCCTTCAACGAACCAGACAACGGTTACACAGTCAACAAAGACTCCACTTATGTTCTTATAAAAGTTACGTGATTCACGCATACATGGTCATGATTACACCATGATTGCCTTCGTAGCTGTTTTAGGTCATTGACCACGACTTCAATGGCTGTATTCTTAACTTCCCCACCAGGGAGCCCTTTAAAAAGATCATCATCCTCATCCTTCAAATTTATGTTAATAGATTGATATATCATTTGGGTACGTAGGCAGTCAATTTCACATTTGCTCAACTATATTCAATCACCAAATCCACAATTTAAAGTAGTTGGGTTATTCTCACGAACCTAAATTACCCGGTCCTTGACCTAATTTCACTATTGACGATTTTGAGTATCGTTAAATTATATGATATTGGAAGAGAAACAAAGATAATCGCAAAAGGTTTGAGCGATGAAGGAGAGTGTCCCTCACACTTACATGTTATTATAATCGAATTTGAGTCAAAAAATGATGTTGCGTGAACTATCAGGGTGGCGGTAACGGTTGGGCCGTTTGGATACCTGGCTAATTAATTATGATTTCTCCGGTAAGGTGGGTGGTGATTGCGGTGGCTGATATGAAATATATGAAGTTTTCGGCGATTGTGTGGTTATGAACTCGGACTAGACAAATTGGCAGGCCTTGGCCTGCTTGTATTCATTATTCGATGGATTGTGAGTTATACACAACTCCTATTTATAGGCACCGGACTAAGTATGATTATGCTAACGACGACAAGACATAATAAAGTACAATTAAGCATAAACGCGATCTCAGACGGAGGGATGCTGACTTGTGCTGAGGTTGTTGATCTCTCCACGAGCTCAATGATGATCTTGTCGCTAGGAATATATTGACTCCCGGCTTGGGGAGTTGAGTCCGGTCTGCCTCTGATCTGTTAGGAGGCTGTAAGTGTGCGGGTGTCCCCCGGACCGTCAAGGCCTGGCCTTGGTCTGAGGTGACGATGGGCTCGCCATCTTGCGACTCGAATCCCTCCTGGAAACAAGAAGGATGAGGGAGCTGCTGGGTTAGATGATTATGATGTCACCTTCGATCGGGTTAGACTCGGGTCCGTGAGACCGCATGCGGGTTTCCCATATCGAAAATAAATTTGTTTCCAACTGAATTTGAGTTAGGATATATTGGGTATTTTCATGACTTAATGTCCGCTAGAAAACATATTTGATACTTGCAGAGTAAAATTCGGTCAATATACCAATCAACATGCTTAGTATGGAATCATAATCAATTTGCGAAAAAAAGTATAAATCTGAAAATATATGTGTGGTGTGGTAAGGGTTTTCTACGTGATATTTTTTTTGAAGAGAACCAGCAAATATTATTAAAGTAAATCTGCCAACGAGGCAGAGATTACATCAAACGGGGGATGTGTACCCCAAGAGATAGACCCCACAGCCGCAACACCATGCCTAGCTAGTAGGTGCGCCGGGATATTACCAGTACGTTTAACAAAAGTAAAGCGACAAGAAGCAAAAGAAACAGAAGCTAGAAGACAGTCACTAGCAAGGCAGCCCAACACTGAAAAATCCTCTGACGGACAAGTTAGGGCCTGAATACAAGATAAAAAATCGCTCTCAAAGATCATAGAAGACAGCTGCAGCCGGGTTGCTTCTGCCAGAGCGTGGGATAGCGCACGCATCTCCAATAATTCTGGTGCTTCACCCGGGTCAGTGTGAAATGAAAAGGCCGCCATAATAGACCCCTCAGAATCTCTAAAGATCAGCCCAATACCCGAACTAGAATCTGTCACCGAGGCATCCGTATTACATTTCCATGTCCCCGGTGGCGGAGGGGCCTAAGTAACCGGGTGTGGGATCCCCTCCGGCTCCGTAGCCGTGCCTCCAATCACCTGCCTATACTCTAAAGCCGCTGCCAACGAGCTTGAGATAACACGGGAAACATAGATGGGTGTACCCTCAAAACCGCACTACATCGCACCTTCCAGAGGTTCCAAAGTGTCATGCAAAACTCAGACAAAGCCTCTATAGACAGATGCTCCACCAGACCCCCAAAAAACTCGCGGAACAAAGACGACTGCCGTACAAGCTGACCTGCAAAGGGGGAGGCCGTCCAAACCGCCCTAGCGTAGTCGCAGTCAAACAGGACATGGTGCATAGATTCTTGCTCACGACCACATGCCAAGCAAAGCCCATCTCCGATCTGCCTCTTGAGCAAGTTTGCCCCAATCGGCAAGCAGTCCTGTAAACACCTCCAAAGAAAATGCTGGACTCGAGGCGGCACAACCACTCGCCATACATCCCGCCACAATCTATCCGGACCAACAAAAGATGACCCATTAACCCCAGCATACAACCCCCCCCCCCCACGCAAGCTCAGGGCTAAGAAGTACCCCGACCTGACCGTATAGCGCCCTTTCGATCATAATGCCATATCCGTCTATCCGAGTGGGAAGGGCCTGCTACCGGAGTCTGAAGAATCGCATCCACCTCACATGGATTGAATGCTTGTTGGAGCAAGGACATATTCCATTTCCGACCATCAACTGCGCAAGAGATCATGCACCTGCATATTTGTCGGCAGTAAGTGAGGACTATGTGCAATACGGAAGGAGGGAGGCCGAGTGATCCATGCATCATGAAAGACAAAAACCGAACGACCATCCCCAATACGCCATCGCAGACCCGCAGTTAACATATCACGACCCTCTAATACACTTCTCCAGAGAAACGAGGGACGCCGCCCCAAACCTGCAGCAATGACAGTCATACCGGGGTGATACTTCGCGTTCAGAACTCGACTGACAAGGGTTGTAGGGTGCTGCAACAGCCGCCAAGCCTGTTTTGCCAACAATGCTAAGTTGAAGGCCTCAAGGTCACGAAACCCAAGACCACCCAGATTCTTTGGCAGACAACAAACTTCCCAACTCCGCTAGTGCACCTTCCGTTTGTCCTCGGTATCCCCCAGAAGAAACCCCGGATACACCTCTCGAGCTCTTGGACTAACGTAGCTAGGATTTTAAAGCACTGCATAACAAATATGGGGATCGCCATCAAAACTGACTTAATCATGACCTCTTTACCTGCAGGCGATAACAATTTATCCTTCCAACCCGACAATTTCTTCCAGATCTTTTCCCGAAGGAAATCAAACACCTGCCGCTTATTCCGACCCGTAACAAAAGGCATGCCAAGATACTAGCCGGTTCCATCCCCAAGAGGAATCTGCAAGAAATCCGAAACATAGTCACGAACCGCCTGCGGCACTCCCCTACTGAAATAAAGGCTAGACTTGTGGAAATTGATAGCCTGCCCTGATAAAGCTCCATAGTGCGCAAAAAAGGTCAACCAAGGTTTCCAGGGCCCCATCCTGAATCTCAAAAAACAACATACCATCATCCGCAAATAGCAAATGCGACACCTGCACCTCAGCTTGCCCTCAAAAGAAATGCCTCGAAGCGAGCCCACCCGGACTGCCCTATCCAACAATTCCGTTAGTCCTTCTGCACAGATAATAAATAAGAAAGGGGAGAGGGGATCCCATTGGCGAATCCCCCAAGATGGGACAATCCGCCGGCCTGGCCGCCCATTTACGAGAGCCTGATACATGACTGACGTAACACATCGGCGAATCAAATCAATGAAATTCTCAGGAAAGCTCATCTGTCGCATAACTCCCCATAAGTAAGCCCACTCCACCCTGTCAAAGGCTTTGGCCATATCAAGCTTAACCGCCACATAATTCTGACACCCCGCTACCCATACCTTCATAAAGTGAAACGCCTCAAAGGCCACGATTGCGTTATCGTAATTTGCCTTCCCGAGATAAATGCACTCTGATTACCTGAGATTACATCTGAGATCACCAGTTTAAGCCGATTGACCACAACCCGCGAGAGGAGCTTATAAACCGAGTTACAAAGAGCAATTGGGCGGAGCTCAGTAACTCGCGTCGGAGATGGAACCTTCGGGACAATGAAGGTTGCACTCAATGATCCAGGGTCCGCACCGTCATTGAGAATAGCCAAAAGGACCTGCAAGACATCATAACCAAAGATATGCCAATATTTCTGCAGAAAAATAACGTGCATATCATCTGGGCCAGGCGACTTCCTCCCGGGTAATTGCTTGAGGGCACAAAGTATCTCATCCTCAGTATAAGGGGCCGCGAGTCTATCAATCTGCCGAACTGTAAGCCTTGAGAACTCCAATCCTTGAAAATCCAAGGCCGGAGGGTGCGCAGAAGTAAAGATACCCATAAAATAACGCGATACCCATAATCATTGATTGAAATTATGATATTTAAATGTGCTCATGTTGCATTAAAAAATAACGGTAAGTTATTCATGAAATATACCACAAGAAAAATGTCATTTTAAACAATTTACTAAAAACAATATGTGATGAGGTCATGCAATATTTATTTATTTATTTGATTTTTACGTACCGTTTAAGAAGTAAAAAATATCACAATTTCAATCAATGTTGTATTTTTTCAAGATGTATTATGTGTTTCGTTTAGTTTAATTATGGAATTTGTGAAAAAAAAATTTTAATTATGGAAAAAAATCTAATCATATTTTATTTTCTAAGAAAATATTTTCATGTATACATATACTATGTGTAATTGTGTTACTAGCATATCGTGTATTTAAATTTTGACATTAATCGTATCGTCATATATCTGTTGTTGTGTAGTGTCCGTATCTGTATCCCTTTGTGTTTCATAGGTTCTAATAGGCTCAGTGTGACTTTTTAATCCCCCCCCCCCCCCCCCTAAATTTACGTTGTTAAAAAAAAAAGGCTTTTATACCCCTAAAAAAATTGCTTTTATCTAACTAAAAATTTTGAGCTGCAATTCTGAACTTATTTTAACGAAAGCTCCAACCTTGTATTTAATTCTGAAATAATGATGTTTTTCAGATAAGTACATACATGCCGGTATTATACAAGTTACAATAACCAACAAGACATTGACCCTACTAAGAAATTCGAGACCTATGTTCCAATTCATCCTCTGATTGGATCACCCAGTGTCGTAGTGCTGTTAAACGAACATAGTCGTTCACGAACAATCTCATGTTCGACTCGTTAGTATCTATGATCGTTCGTCAGTTTTGCTTGATGAACCAAGCTTGAACAAGATTATAAGCTTGTTTATTAAACAAACGAACACGAACTTACCCGTGAATGTTCGATTATATTCGCGAACATGCTTATATAGATAAACCAATATACAATCTACCTTTAACTCATAAGATGCCAATATCTCTACTAATCTAATGGATAGAGTTGTCCTAATCTTTTTGTTACTATAATGGTTGAATATTGTTTTGTACTTTGTTATTTATTCATTTTTTTTAGAAAGTTATTTATTCATTTGAACATAAATTTTATACCTTAATGAGCCAAACTCGAGCTGAGAGGCAAAAATACGTGTAGCAAGCCAAATTCGAACACAAGCTCGAACAAATTTCCTTATAAATGAGCTGAGTTTGAACATAATTTTATGTTCGTTTATGAAGCAAACGTTCGCGAACAAACTTGGAACCTTAACGAACAAAACTTGGACTTATTTTTTTGTTCGTTTATTAAACGACGAACACAAACAAGCCCGTGATCTAAACGAACCAAGGTTGAACAACTGATACTCGGTCCAACTCGACTCGTTAACAGCACTACCCAGTGGTAGTGGCCCTTAACCCGGAAGCTCCGGGGTTCGAGTATGGTAAAGACAAAAGAGTATGCGTGCAAAAGAGTATGCGTGCGTATATTTCGTATCCGTAAAAAAAAATAGAAGTTAAAATATCTCGTGACGAAGCATAATGTCAAAAATTAAACATGCGTTCTCTCCAAATCGAGTATATTATTGCGTGGCTAGTTGTTAAATACGTATATGCTAATGAATCGTAACTTTCCCAAAACGTTAGCAGTAGCACCCATTAATTAAATCATGAGGAGAATATATATATGTGTATTATTTGAAGTTGATAAATGCACTTATAAAAGAGATTGTAACGTTGCTTCAGTACAGCGTAAATGTTCTGAATGAATACTACCTATGTTTCTACACAAATTATATATATATATATATATATATATATATATATTAAGATTTCCTGCCAATTTTTTCATGGTAAGTAGTACATTGCTATCAAGTTATAGTATACCGTGTAAATTAAATTATTTAAATGTAGCTCATATCCAGGCAGGAAAATAAATAGATTTATGATATGCACACGTAACATCCGCACTAAGTTCAATCTATATATATATTGCAGAGTAAAGTATTGTTGGAAAAAATTGATGCTAAAGAATTTGACAGACTCAGAAAATCTCCAAGACACGCACAACGTTGTTTTTTAAGAGATGTTTCGTCTCACTCAATTGTCATTTAGGGATCAATCGAAAATCTCTCTCAGGATACAATGGAGGTGTTTGATTCAAACAGTGACTTGTTTGAATCAAACCCGAGGACATTCCAGAAATTGGTTCTGATGATGCTGTAAGATTTGTGTAAAATTCGTATGCATACTATGCCTATTTATAGGCTGAAGGAACCTCAGGTCGAACCCCGTTTCGTTACGATAATATTAATTTGTACGACAGCTCGTATGCAAACGATAATCAAAATATTTATTTATGAAAAAATATCGAACAAGTATAACCGACATATTTTATTAATATTCAATTTCATTATCAAAATTAAGTTTACAGACTTACGACACATGAAAGATTTTAATGATTTAGTGAAAATGCGGAATGCCGTCACGAAGAAGATGATGATTTCATTTATTGTTACAACATCCATACATTGTGTTGTGCAGAGGATTATATTATGCTTATATAGGATAAGGAGAATCTAAGGACTTAGGGTAAATCTAGGTACCCCAATACACACATATGTCAAGTGTACCAATACAAAACCAGCACATGAATGGTACACCTATAGATCATATCCTCTAATAGTACCCCAATACACACATATGTCAAGTGTCAATCTCTAATAGCCCCCCCCCCCCCTCAAACTCGAATGGTGATAGAAGGATATTTAGTTTGTTTTTGAAGTGCTCAAACTAATTGGTTGACATTGCTTCAGTAAGACAATATGCAATCTCATCAGATGATGGGATGTAGTTGACTCTGAATTGCTTTCGCAATACTTGATTCCTCACATAGTGATGGTCAATTCCTCTGTGTTTGGTTCTAGCATGATACATAGGATTCTGAGCCAACAGAGCTGCACTTATGTTGTCACATGATTTAGCTGGTATCATGGGTGAAAGTGTCCCAAGTTCCTTCAAGAGACTTTAAATCCACCTTAGTTCAGCTGCCAAATTTGCAAGGAACATGTACTCTCGTTCTGTACTAGATCTAAACACAAAATTCTTTTTTTAAAGCTCCATGATACTAGAGAGTCTCCTACACAGACACAAAATAGTGAAACCGATTCCTGTCATAGGGTGAGCAAGCTTAGTCAGCATGTGAGAACCCTTCAAAAGGAATATTGGCTGATGGTTTAAAGTTTAATCCATAGTTAAAAGTCCGTTTTACATGTCTAAGAAGCCTTTTTACTCATTTCCAGTGCACAACAGCAGGCTATTGCATAAACCGAGAAAAAGAGTTGGCTACTGAAGATACCAGATTTCACCACTCCGCATGCCCAACACGTGACACCCTAAATAATGGCAAGAATAGGCTTTAACCATAAAGGGTTTGGAGTTTCATAGTGGGCCTAAGAGACGAACTAAGACCAGTCAAGGAAGGGTGTTCGGGTCGTCCCCCGATCCACCGCAGGTCGGTGAGGAGCAGACCAACGCAGCTCGGTCGACCCGACCTCAGAATATCGTCGCACGTCGGCTTGCAAATATGATAATGATAATAATTATACGATAGTTATGGAAAGAATCCCCAGCCATTTAGGCTCCAATCTTTATCCTTTAATATGAATATTTGTATGTCCTAATTATCTCCTAAAATCAATGGATAATCCCAGATTAATCTCTAACTTGAACAACACGAAACGAGAGTCCATATTGGACACGGCCCACGTAGGCCCAGGGCAAAATCGCCCCCTATATAAACAACCAAAGAACTATGACAGACTTGATTCCAACATACACATTGGATACGTAGGCATCCAGGTGAAATTTCCAGGCTCAGTCTAAATCACCCCCACAAAAACCCTCTCCCTCTTTCATATTTCCTTGAATATTTATCCTTAACAGTTATCATTAGATTAAAAGGTCCATATTTTATACCCGACGAATTTTGTTTCGTCAATTGGCGCTAGAAGGAGGGTCTTCTATTGGTAATTGTTTGTGGAAGATTTGAATTAATCATCATGCCACCAAAACCCAACACATGAGCCCGGAAGGTTGCTGCTGCTACGTCCGCAAACGCAGCAAACACCCAAAACAATCAAAACAACGACCATGATGACGAGGATGTTGATACCGAAATCCAGGCGGCGCAATCAGAAGAAACCTCCTTGAATTCGGAGCAACAAGCCGTTAAAGAGCAATTGGCGGCCATGGATCCCGCTACTAGACGGGCATCCTTCAGGTTGTACAATCAGAAGAGGACAATGCAGAGGAGAGGACTGAAGAAAAAACTCCTCTAATAAAAAACAAGGTCAAGAGGCTTATGTCTCGAATAAGGGGAAGAAACCTCTGAATGCTCAAGTTAGGGAGGCGGCCCGCCCGGAGATCAACGCCATGATGGGCAAGAAGATGTATGGATTTTACTTCGCTTTGCCTTTCACAAGGCAGATAGATGAGTATGATCGACCTGCAGGCTTCAAGGTGCCCAAGCTGGACCCCAATGATGGATCTAAGGATCCATCAGATCATTTGTTCCAATATATCACCCAGTTGAGTCTGTTCAACACTTCAGACGAGATGAGTGCAAAGCGTTCCCCACGCTCCTGACAGGCAAGGGCCCGTGAGTGGTTTTGCAAACTCTCACACTCCGTCTTCCAGTCTATGAATTTAAAAAATTATGAACTTACTCCCGTGTCGGCACCTCTCTTTGGTTTTGCAGGACCCCCAATTCATCCTTTGGGAACGATCAAGCTGGCAACCACATTTGGAAGGGAGCCAAAGTGCAAAACACTAATGATAAACTATGTGGTGGAAAAGGCTCCCTCATCATACAACATTATTATGGGAAGACCAGCACTCGATCGAGCTTTGAGCTGTTATATCACCGGCATACATCAGACTAAAGTTTCCTACTATGGACGGATAAATAGAGATAAAGGGAGATGTTGAAACAGCTAGGAGCTGCTACACGACAATGATCGATAGGAAAGGGGTCGAGCTGACACATCCTGAGACAAGCTACAAGCATTACTAGCTGCTACTTTATATATCCTTCTTAAATACGTTGTTATTTCATTTTACTATTTTTTTTTGGATATTTTGATCTGGCACTTGGTGGGTGCTTTCTTTATGCAATTTATATTTCTGTCTTATTGATGGTGCATGATTATATAAATGATGCTTACCACACACCAATGAAAGTCCGCAGGTCGGACCCACTGAGTTCCGTAGGTCGGACTCAGTGTAATTGCTATTTATGTCCTCAGGTCGGACCCGCTGAGTTTCGTAGGTCGAACTCGGTGTAATTTCTATTAATGTTCGCATGTCGGACCTACTGAGTTACGCAGGTCGGACTCAGTGTAATTGCTATTTATGTCCGCAGGTCGGACCATCGAGTTCCTCAGGACGGACTCAGTGTAATTGCTATTTATGTCCATGGGTCGGACCCGCTGAGTTCCATAGGTCGGACTCAGTGTAATTGCTATTTATGTCCGCATGTCTGACCTTCTGAGTTCTGCAGGTCGGACTCAGTGTAATTGCTATTTATGTTGGGAGGTCGGACCCTCTGAGTTCCGCAGGTCGGACTCAGTGTAATTTATGTTTATGTCCATAGGTCGGACCCTCTGAGTTCCGCAGGTCGGACACAGTATAATGCTTTTTTTAGTCCACAAAGTTCTGCAGGGCCGACTCACTGTGATTCAATCCAAGGGATTGATCCGAATGATAACCTTATAAGTGTTCCATTCGAAAGACATATTGTCGAAAGGCACACTTGGGGGGACAAGTATCGGAAGGTATACAAAAAAGTCATTCATAAATCAGGTGTTACAAAGGGCAAGCGGAAGAAAATGAAGAAACTACAAAATAATCCGTGCTAAGGTACACATCCTCAGTGCTAACCGGCATTCCGCAACTGCTGGTACAAAGATCCGAGCAGGGTCCATTATCCTCGCAAAATTGACGGTCTTACGGTGAATTATAACCCCCCATTCGACACCCATTTGAGGGGTAAAGATAGCACCAATTAGAAGGGCCTCTTCATCAGTAAGCACCTCAAACTCTGTCGTCGGGATACATGGGTATTGATAAACCATTTCCACCCCGATGTGACCGATGTAAATCAGAGGCAACACCTTGCAAAGTAGGATCTCCTTCACCTGGGAGTAAGCGCTGGTAAGCGTATGCTCTATAAGCAAGGTAAGGGTCCTAATTATCCAGATCCCAAGCCGTAATGCAGGGCCGGATCGACATTGAGGAGGCAAAGAAAGGTGTTTATAACCGCCGGAGTAAAGCCAACGGGAACGCCTCGAAAGAAAACCAAAGTGGCCCTCTCGACGGAATCAGCCTCTGATAAAATGGAATAAAACTCACGCACCAAGGTGAGATTGTACCTCCCCCTAGGCGCGAGAAAACTATGCGAAACATAGAACTACTCCCTTCAACCTTATGCATGTTTAAGCCCCTCTCCGTTAGGGGCCACTGCCTGTTGAAATACCCCCAGAAATTTGCACGGGCAGTAGAAGACGCCGTTGCAAAGAAAAGAGACATACCGGAGACAGGAGTGGAGGAGGAGCCAGTATAAGACATTGACATGGTTAAAATAAAAAAGTGCTCAACAACAAAAGCTCTGAGTTTGTAAGCGCGCTGAAGGGTAGAGAAAACCCCCCCTTTTTAAATAAAGAAAAAGGACTAGATGACGAAGATTGAAAAGATCTAACAGACAAGATTTATTAAGGTGTTTCAGATTCTAAAGAGGCAATTAATGCCCCACGGTTACCAAAACCCTAGTCAACGTAATATTAAATGAACGATCATACGAATAGCGACAAAATTGATGGTCACTGTAAGTTGCGCAAGTCAGATTCAGGCCAAAGCAACATCCCACTTCTGAGTCCCACAGATCGGTCACAATGTAAACTGTTAGGTGTAGTGCCCGAAAGACAATTTGTGTAATTGTTTTTAATGGATGACAGAATTTATCTCACCTTATTACTTGCTTTGTGCTTGTAAGTAATACACTGCCGCAAACCCTAAGTATATCGTATGTAACCACTTAACTCGGTGTATGGATTACATGTGAGGATTGAGTTAGTGGAGATATGCTTAAACCGTTAGTCCGTGGTGAACTTAATCGAGTTTAGGGTCTTTTGATTAAAACACCAATAATGCGCCCGTAACACCTTAGGGTGTGATAGTCTTATCCGGACTATCGGTAGAGGGTACCTACGTGGGGCATTTATATATGATGGCATTCATATAGATTCGGACCGATTTAATCCGAATTTCTCGATATAATTCCGTAATCGAGGAATCTTATTAAATCATTAGATGATCATATATGGATCAACCTTAATCCCGAGGTGATCACGGGGTGCCGCTTGTCCCGGGGTAGTGTTTGATGTGTTAGTTACGGTTCACTTAAATATGTGTTCCAAGCCACTTCTCATTGGCACTATCTCCGGATGAGTGAGTAGTTCGATTTTCACGGACATGGAACATTCCTTCCCGCGGGAAGTAGAGAGACGATCCCCTTATTTGTTAGCCCTAAGAAAGTGATCGATCCCGGGAGTTTCGCATTTGACTAATTAGCTACTAGTCAGATATGCATACTAATTGATCATCAGGGGGTTAATGGTAAATAAGGATAAGATATTTTGAGTCGGGTTCACGGAGACTTCCCACTCAGAATGGACAGTCTATGGAGGGTTAATCCGTATGTAGTGATTATATCAATGGACGCTTATTCACTCTATGGGTTGAGTATAAGTATACATCTATAATCGGTAGAGTTCAGTTTCGGGTTTATGGTGGCGTAATCCCGGAATTAATAATTAATGTACTTATTCTGTTCGATGAATAATTAATTATTGGAGCTACTGGTTATAGGTCTATGGTCCCCGATGTGGCTTCTGTAATTCGGAATGATATTCTTGTTATTTGGGCCTCAGTGATAATTAATTGGCTGGGCTAATTAATTGATATGCATGGATATTATTTAGTTAGGCTAATTAATATAATACACATAAAAGACATTTTATGTGGGCTAAAACCCTAGTTAGGTGGCGCCATTTCTCCTTGAATTATCACAAGAATTAATTTTTTGTGATGTGGAAAATAAAAGATATTCTTGTTATATGATTGGTTGGATGACTTGTTATTTGATTTTCTATTGGTCAATACATGTCACAATTAGTCATTAAGGAAAATATCTTTTTATTTTGTTTAATTAATTAATTATTTAATTAATTAATACTTGGAGGCCAATGATGTACTCTCCTATAAAAGGAGAGTTATTCCAAAGGAAATTGACATGGAAAATTTCGAAATTCACCACAAATAAAGGGAGAAAATTTGTTCTTTCTTGCCTAGGGTTTTTGGAAAAAGAAAAACTTTGAGTTTTTCTTTGTGTTGCATGTCGAGGAGGTTCGTGTATCAAGAAGGGTGTCCATCAACCGCCGTTTGGAGAACACATCGGAAGATCTTGGCTTCTCTTCCCGTTATTGGTAACTTGATCTTAACCCCCTTGTAGTTGTTTAAGTCCTTTAATTATGAATTGTGTTATATAAGTCGTGATCCATCCGCTGCACGTAGATCTAACTCGCTTAGATCTAAGAACCTGCATCCTTCATAAACCTTTGTCCACATGGTAGACTTGCTGAGTATTACAGATCGGACCCAGTATGACTTTCAACCCGATAAAAAACGAGCCTATGAGAAAAAAGGATGGCGATTACGAGTTAAGTATGCCTTTCGAAGAATACGTCTTACCGAAAGGCATACTGGGGGGCTATCTAAACACAGATCAGAATCAACTACAAGTAAGAAATCAAAGGATACAACCAAGTAGTTCTAAAATATTTATATTAAGTTTATTCAAATAAATTATGCTTCATTTACAATTTTTAAAATAAAAAAATTACAAGTCAAGACCCAAGAGTTGAATCCCGCCTTGGTGTCGTAGCCGTGCTTGACCTAGGATGGTTGGTCGACCTTCGAAGAGAAATCTGCTGAGCTTCATGCCGAGCCACCATATCCACTCCCTTTCGGAAGTCTACCACACGATCATTGTAAACCTTGTCCATACCAGACCTATACAAGTTGAAATGAGGAAGGCGTGGGGTATCCAGGTCAGGAAATTGGGCCAAGGCCTCATTGATGCCCATGGAGTAAAACTCACATGCAGCAAGAGCAAGCATTAGGTCCAAGGCCTGCTTAAACTCAGTAGATGCCTTATACACATCTAACACCTGGACAGGGGTAGCGTCGAGCTCAGTTGATAAGGCATCTTTCTCTCTCCTCAATTTGACGATAGTCTGCCCCATCTCAGATGTCTCTGCCAAGTGATCCTCGTGCATGGCTTCTAGGGAATCTTTATAAGCGGATCCTAGTCTCTGCAGCTCAGCTTCTAGAGCCTGAAATCACTGCTTGAGAGATTCATTCTCCTCGACTGCTGCTTGCAGATTCTGGCTAAGCTGCTCACGCTCAGTTAATCCTCGCTCCAGCTCACTTGTAAGTCTCCTCTTCAATACGAGACCACTAAGACGGGAACAATGTAAACTTTTAGAACATATAAGGCTTAATAGTAAGAGGGAAAGGCATCGAGAACACTTACGTATTCGATTAGGCTGATACCCTCGTTTGCCAGCTGCTCGTTGGTCATTTCCAACATAGGGTCAGGTCGCAGTTCTTCCTCTTCCTCAACATCATTACCTTCATCGACTTCATCCTCCGGTCTAATCGACTCAGGAGAATGACCCAACGAAGCCTTGGTCCTGCTTCTCCTCCTTTGCCGATCACCGGCCTCAAAACGGCTCCTCCTTATCAGAGAGGTACCTTCGTTTTCTTCCTCACCATCTTCCTCCGGGATTTCAATGGTAAAGGCTGCAATATCTACCCTCGGAGTGGGGACCCAGTCATAACAACACTAAGTGGCACGGCGTTAACAGCTATATCCGCAGTTCGGGAAAGAAGACGCTCGTTAGAATGCGTCCTTTCAGTAGACATGCTCGCTTTGATCAGCTCTCCTCTCACGGCGTTGGGCAGATATAGTAGGGCAATCACTAGTAAAAAGAAACAGATAAATGTCAGGCCATGAAAATCGAAAGGGACAGTAAAAATATAAGGGTAAAGTTGAGATGTCTACAAGAAGCGTGCTCCGCAGCATTTAAAGGCTCAAAAGGCTCCGGCTCCACGTCGTGCAGTCGAGCCACATTAATCAGCTCCGACGATAATTCCTTATCAGGGATGAAAAGTTGCCGTTGAGAATGATGTGTGCATCAGTGAAATCCCCCAGATCGGGCGCATTATCCTTGTCCAAAGTGGCCGTTACCCACCGACTTAGTTCAACCTGATTCTCACACCTGAGAAGAAGAATCGTGTCCTCCAGTTATTGGCAGGTGAGGTGCCATCGTCAATATAGGCCTGAACACCGGGTCGGTGGGGGAAGGTGTACCACCCACTTGGTCCTGGGTTCTTCTGGATATGATGAAAGCATTGGAACAGAGGGACTGTGAAGCGAACATTCACCATCTTGCATAGGATGGCGATCCAGTGACACTCCTGACACCGTTAGGTGTTACTTGTGCAGCCCCAATTTTGTAGCATCGAAGCATTTCAAGATACCCAGGGCACCAGGGCAGCCATAATCCACCCTATAATTGGCCCTCGTATATAGCACCAAACCCCTCGAGGGGATGACATGCATATGGCCGGGGTTCCGCCGGAAGCATGGAGGTATAAATCCCCCGATTTATGTTGTATTCCTGGCATAGGTAGTCCTGGCTGCGTTCAGCAAGGACGGAGGCTCTCCCAAAGCTACCCATGAGGCGTTGAGCGCCCTCTTGGATCCATAGACGGGTTTCCGGGTCAAATGTCACAAAGTAACGGTGAGAGGAAGCACCGGCTAAATCAATCGAGGCACCCTCTACCTCGAGATCATTCTCCTTTTCCATGGAGTTTTCTGTAGAAATGCTCGTAGGAGTCGAAACTCTAGCTCTCACCATGAAGGAAAAATAGAAGGGAAGTAATGTTTAAATGGAGGAAATGAGCAATGAATACTCATGTTGAAAATCGTCGGTGCTTTATGCCTGCCAAGACATAATGGAATGGTTGATATGACATGGGGCTATAAGCCTCAACCCATCCTCGAAAACCGTCCCTTGAAATGGGTGGGAGACGCCTCGTATTTCAAAAAACATTAAGACAGAAGTTATGACATGACAACGCCACCTGGAATCGTTGACTAAATCCCCCTTGTTACAGAAGAGGTCGAGCTCCGGCCCGACCAGACCAAGTCAGCCTAAGAGCCATATAGCATCTAGCTCAGATCCAACCTGATCTCAAAATTTCAGTTGGATCTGGGGGCTTATGACGATACGAGATTTGACCACTCCGCATGCCAAGCACGTGACACCCTAAATGATGGAAAGAATAGGCCTAATGCCTTAACCATAAAGGGTTTGGAGTTCCATAGTGGGCCTAAGAGCCGAACTGAGACCAATAAAGGAAGGGTGTTCGGGTCATCCCCCGATCCACCACAGGTCGGCGAAGAGCAGACCAACGCAGCTTGGTCGACCTGACCTCAGAATATCATCGCACGTCGGCTAGCAAATATGATAATGATAATAATTATACGATAGTTATGGAAAGAATCCCCAACCATTAAGGCTCCAATCTTTATCCTTTAATACGAATATTTGTATGTCCTAATTATCTCCTAAAATCAAGGGATAATCCTAGAATTATTGAACAACACGAAAGGAGAGTTCATATTAGACACGGTCCACGCAGGTCTAGGGCACAATCGCCCCCTATATAAACAACCAAAGAACTATGCCAGAATTGATTCCAACATACACATTGGATACGTTGGCATCCTGGTGAAATTCCCAGGCCCAGTCTAAATCACCCCCACATAAACCCATCTCCCTCTTTCATATTTTCTTGAATATTTATCCTCAACAGTTATCATTAGATTAAAGGGCATAGATTTTATACCCGATGAATTTTGTTTCGTCAACTACATAGATGATCCTTCAATTGCACTTCTGTAAATTCTTGGATCAAGCATAAGCTCTCCTTCGTTTGGAACAAATTGGTTCCCAACAATCATAGACGTTGGACAAGGTTCGATGTTCTTCAACTTCAATTTTTGTAGCAATTGCATGGATTATGAACTTTGAGTGAGGTACAATCTAGACATGTTTATTTAAGCTTCCATTACTAGAAAATGTGTCATTGGGCCAAGATCTTTCAAAGAAAATTTTGAGTTGAAAGTATGAATGAACGTAGATTTGAAAGGTATTTATTGTCACAAGAATGTCATCAACTAACATGCACTAGAACATTAAGAAGCATGTTAGGTTTCCTGAAAATAAATAAGAAATTTTCGGCCATAGATTGATGAATTGAAACCCCCCAAGAAACCATCCTGATCTTTGAGAGCATCAAACCGGGCTTAAAGAGCCTGTTTTAGACCATTGAGAGCTTTTTTATAAGTTAGCCACATAGTGAGCTAGTGAGTAGACCATTTGAGAAAGCATTGATGATGTATACCTGATTCAATCCCCAATTCAATGCTAGAACAAGCGACAAGATAATTCTGATTGTTGATTCCTTAGCTACATAACTGAATGTCTCTTTGAAGTCAACACCGTAAGTTTGATCATATATGTTTGAGTATAGTGCCATCAATCTTTATCTTTCTTTTGAACAACCATTTGTTTTTTACCAGCGTATGTCTAGGAGCTGGTGAAACAAGATCCCAATGTGATTGTTGCACAAGACATCATATTCATATAGCATGGTCTACTTTCAATGAGACTGACAATCCCTGGATATACAGACTCCCATATTTGAATAGACATTTATACCACTTATGTTTTGGACTGAGACATATGTAGACACATCTTTCGGTGTGAAAGTTGGATTTGGTGATTTTATATGGTCTTAGATGATGATAGCGACTACATCATAAGTATCTAAGCCTAGAATAGTCAGGTTAATTTTGACTTAAACAGATTTTCATTAGGGACGCACATGTTGTGATGAATAAGTGTGGGAAATGAAGTCATCAAATACTTCAAGAAAAATGTCATACTAAACAATTTACTAAAAACAATATGTGAGGAAGTCATGCCAGTTAGTCCCTGATACCCTTAGGCATGAAGCATATACATACAAAACAGAAGCATATACATACATACATACATACATATACATACATACATATATATATATATATATATATATATATATATATATATATATATATATATATATATATATATATATATATATATATATATGAGGAAGTCAAGCAACAATTCATGTAAACTTTGTAATACTCTCTCCGGTCCATAATATATGGTATTTTAAATTTTTTTCCACACAGTTTAAGAAAGTAAAAAATATTAGAAATTCACTTTATAAAACTTATGTTGTACTTTTATCTTGTTGAGGTCTTGATAACAAATTGATCTTTTCAAAAAACGAATGTCATAAACCTAAAGGATAAAAGTATAAAATACCCTATGTCGACTATCATTAATTTTATAGTTGAAGGTAATAAGAAATTGTTCAACTGAAATTAAATTAGGAGTAAAAAAAGGAAAATGTAATAAAAGCTCCACTAATATTGTAAAAGGATTTATATGATCAAACAAACTAAATAAAAGACACAAAAAACCCTTATATTATGGGGCGGATGTAATATGTAACACTCCGTCATCAAGAGCTATCTTAATTTATTATTAGGAATATTGTTGTAACGTCCCTTTTTTGGATACCGAGTCCGTATCTAGAAAATGAACGTTCGGCACGTGACATTTTGAGTAACCCGTAAATCTCACAAAAGCCTCATGTCGTACCATAAAGCGTGGAAGAAAAGAAATAAGCAAGAGACTCAAGAAATTGACACTTAAGATCTTCCATTAATAATCTCAACGGATTACAACTGTTGTCAAACTAGAATTCGGAATATGTACTAACATTTATCACAATTAAACTTTATCAATAAGGAAACAGTTGGAACACAACGAACTTCATGACTCCATTCATAAGCTTGCTCTCCATGCTCGATCATATCCAACTCGTCTTGGAACTGGATAACTTCTTATTCCAAATAAAAAAGTGAGCTCGTGCACAAAGCTCAGTCAGGAGAAAGAAAATCAAATGAGAGATTCATGTATGTTGGATGCTGGGAGACACGACATTAATCTATTTTATCCCGTTCGCAAACAATTTAAAAACATAACTTGAAGAATAGGTAAAACACCATTAAAAACATGCTTATTAGCTACGTTAAGAATATCCACTATAAAGCCAACTTGAACAATGCACAGAAACCATGCTTATTAGCTACGTTCAGTTCATCTTGCTCGTATGTGTTCGTTTACAATAATTACTTATTTACTATGTTTAGCTTACTGATCAAACTTATGTAGGCTACTAACTTATATTGTACGTGTCAACCAACTGTAGCATGTTCCTGTCGTGACTGTCATGTTCCTGTTTCTTACTTACTTGGCATATCATGTTCTTGTCTCGATAGTTCTATTTCATGTTTCTTACTGACTTATCCCGAGGGCACATAATACTACTCGGCTAGCATGACTAGCTGTACCTCCAACTTGGGACTTGACTATATGCCCAATGTATTCTTAGAATACACTGCCTTAAGAACATACGGTTTGGCTAATTAATACAACTAATCACACCATCTGACATGAGACTTAACTATGCCCAAGGGACCCGTATGATTTTCTAGTAATGCTAAGTACATTCGGGCAACACATAAAGAAAGTAGGAACAGGTTAAACACCTATGTCAAAATCCAAAGTAACATACGCGACCATACTGAGGCCATCACAACACCGAACTCTCTTTCTATTTTCTTTATTCGTAACCAAAACTCATAAACAGTTTACAGAAGAGTACCTAGGAAATAGTTTAAAGGTTTGAAAACATTGTCTACAGTAAAGTAAATAGAAAATAGAATAACATTCTGAAAACAAAATTTAACAGATACCCGGCAACACATAATCATATATAGTTTTGTGCAGTTCAACATAAAACAGTATTCAAAACAATTTAAGAGCATAATCTTACACTAAAAAAGGAACATTTGAAAAGAAAACTTCTAACCTAAAAGACGAGCCGAACTATTAACCGAACAACTACTTTCCAAATCTTATGCGAATCTAAAAACCGGCAATCAATCTAACATAAATCTTACGGGAATTAAACCCTACAAAGATCAAAGCCAAGAACAACTACGAAAAAAGATTAGATCATACATTCAAGAAGAGATTCAAAGCCTAATTAGCTTTTACAACCTGAACTGCTTCGAAAACAATACTCAGATCTGCAAAATGAACCCATGACGATCGAACCGAGCTGCCCAGAGTTCGCCTAGTGCATTGTACCGAGAGGGTCTCTCAGTTCAGCGTGCCAAGTTTTTTTCCTGAAACCTCGAAAACACGAAACTATGGAAGTCTTAGGCTACGTACCTGTAGGCATTTGATATGATTTTTCAGCATTTAGGTCGGATTAGGTGTCTTAGAAGCCAATAAAAACATAATTAAACCTTAAATTAATAGGAAAATAAATTTAATTACAAAAAGACAAAAATGCCCTTAATTAAAAGTTCGTGGTTTTACAATTGAGGATAAAATGACAATAAAAGAAATGATTACGAATAACGTCTCTTATTTGGGAAATTGTTAGATGATATCTCCATATGAAGTTAAGTAACTATCTAAAGGATCTGAACCTCACAATTTATAAGAATGATATAATGTGTATGGTTCAAATAACCTAGGCGATCACTACACTCCGTATGAACTTACCATCCAAAAAAAATCCCCCGACCACTCCATGTTGATTTAGCCATCCAATCTCCCCTCCTATTATGGGAACGAGAAGATTATTACGCAACAGGTTTTGTGGGTGATACCAAAGTGGAGGGGTGAGATCGCTTCAACTCACCTCTACACACCACTACTATTTGGAAGAGTAATTTTTTATACATCTCAAACATCCATTAGTTATCACACCACATAGCCGGAAATCTGAATAGCAATTGAAATTTTACAAAAAGTACTTGGAATTTTTTTAGGGCACTGTTATACATATCTATAAATAAATCAATGGTCTTAAACAAATAGAGCAATAAATATCTTAACTAAGGAAGTGACAGCTAGGTGTTACAAACATAATTCATTAAGGGAAGAAGCATTATAATAATGGCTTAGGCGTTGAAAAAAATAATATAATAAATTCATGTACGTAGCTGTCATTTTTACATAGCCAAAAAAATGTTGATCTTGCACTATAAATTGAACACAATTCCAATCTAAAAACCCATCCAAAAAACATCTGAAAAAATGGCAGGAAAAAGCAGGGGTAGGCAGAAAATCAAAATGGCAAGAATGTCAAAAGAAAGCAACTTACTTGTCACTTTCTCGAAGAGAAGATCCGGCCTTTTCAAAAAAGCCAACGAATTATGTACACTTTGCGGTGCAGAGCTTGCAATCATCGTTTTCTCACCCGGTAAAAAGGTCTTTTGCTTTGGTCATCCATGTATCTTCACCGTTATCAACCGGTACATGAACAACGATACCACCGCCGGCGGCGGCGGCGGTGGGACGACGACGACATCTCAGCAGCTGGTGGAGGCGCATCGAAAAGCAAGTGTGAACGAACTGAACATGCAGCTGATGGAAATGGATGAACAGTTAGAGATGGAGAAAAAGCGTGGAGATGAATTGGGAAAGATGAGAAAGGCGAGTCAAAAGATGTGTTGGTGGGAAAAGCCGGCGAATGAGCTTAGTTTACAAGAGCTTGAGCAGTTAAAGGAAGCCATGGAAGAACTGAAGAATACTGTAGCTAAGCAGGTAGAGAAGATTATGGTGGCTGCCGCCGCGGCTGGGAGTTTCGTTGGTGGTTCCACCTCTTCAATATCAAGAGGCGGTGGCGGCGGTGGCCATGGCGGCCATGTTGGGGCAGTTGATGGAAAGGTTCCCACTGGCCTTGGTCTTTCCATGACTCCCCATGGCTATTCTCTTGGTTTTGATCATACCTTCTTTTAAATTTTTTTTTTTTTTTTTTTTTTTTTTTGGCCTCTTTCAATTACAAGAAATATATTGTTACCATAATAAAACTTATTTACTTTTTAATATAATTATTGTTTTTTTATCATATATTATAATTGTATTATTATATAACCAAATATATGATTTATCAATATTGTTTTATTATCAACCTAGTATAATGTGAGTCTTCAATCAAAATGGAATCCTAAAATTACCGTAACACAAAATGTTAAAGATAGCTCATAGACACCTCTCCCAAGTTTTTTTTTTTTTTTTTTTTTTTTTTTTTTTTGAGGAACTCCCAAGTATTTTCTGGACTTCCATAGAACATACATAAAATGAAAGAAAGTATACAATATTCAACAAAAAGAAATATAAAAGTAAATGAGGCAGAAAACTTTTCAATCAAGGGGTGGTAAGAGTATCCATTATAGCAAAGTGAATGTCGTTATATTGTGAAAAAAAATGTAAACATATTTATTAATATTTTAATACATACATTTATTAATATTTTAATATAACACGTTTGTTTATTATTATGGCTCATGTTACTATATTTAAAGGAAAAAAATGTGAGAGTGGTGTGTATAACCACTTCACATCCTACACCATGCATCACCACAGTATGTTTAATTGAGTTATAGAAGAGAATATGTAATACCACATCTTTTTCATACCGTAGAAGACTAAGTCAGAGTGAGTACTCTAATAAAGTGATGAGGTGTACTAATTAAGCCCACCTAATGCAAGTTCTTCCGAGTGTTAAAGGACGTGCGTAATGTTAGACACATTTTCAACACAATATCCATCCGATAAAGTATGACTTGTTATTTTTCTATTATATATTTAAATTGTTAATATTTGACACGGCATGAAACAGTGTCGAAGCTCCTGATACGGCATGACACGGCTTTTTCGCAGTAGTTTTATGGTGGTCTAGGATCACCATGTCATACTTGGTTCTCCAATAGGATTTCTTAAAACATGGGCAAATTTGTAAAAGCATGGCATTTATATTTTACACGGTTGGGCCCCATATGTTTTTATGGATTTCTATTGTTTCTGGATCACCAAGTTATAATAGGTCAGGACCACCATAAAATTTCCGGCTCTTTCATGCTTTTTAAGGAAATCATTTTTTCATGTTTTTTTTAAAAAGTCAATTTTCTTTATTTTCCACCGGAAAAACATGATTAAAATGCAAATCATATGTTATATGTGATTTCACAAGTATATATATGATTACAATATTATAATTTAGCAAACTATGCTCTTATTAAGATTATTGCTTAAATAATGATAAAAACAAAATTTTAAATTATTTGTAATCTTTTGAAACCCATAAAAATTACTATTTTATATATAATCACTTAATGCCCAATTCGTATTTGTCAAGATGTATTGTGTGTTTTATTTAGTTTAATTATGAAAAATCTAGTCTTATTGTATCATCTAATATAAATTTATCATGTATATAATACGTAGTACTGACGTATCATCATGCACTTATATAAATTCTGACATCAGTCGTGTCGTATTGTGCCGTGTCAGGTCCGTGCTTCATAGGTTCTAATAGGCTCAGTGTGCTTTTATTTTTTCGCTAAATTTACGTCACCAAGAAATGCCTTTATCTGACTAAAACAATTTCGAGCTCAAAAAAAAAAAAAAAAAATATATATTTATAATAATAAAAATAAAAATCGAGCTTCAACCTTGTAAATTTTTTATTTTATTTTTTTAACGAAAGCTGCAACCTTGTATTTAATTCTGAAATAATGATGATTATAGGTACATATTTACACCAATTAAATATATAGTAATGAATCCACTAACCCAAAAACGTTAGCACCCATTAAATCATGAGGAGAATATGTGGTATTATTTGAGTTTGATAAATTAATGCACTTATAAAAGAGATTGTAACGTTGCTTCAGACCAAGGAAATGTTCTTGAATGAATGCTAACTGCAGATGCATTCTATAAAGATTTCCTGCCCTTTTTTTATGGGTACATTGCACAAATCAGTAAATTAAATTATTTAAATGTAGTTCATATCCAGGCAGGCAAATAAATAGATTTATGAAATGCACATGTAACATCCGAACTAAGTTCAATCGGTATATTGCACAATAAAGTATAACCGACACACTTTGATGAGACCGTTTATGATTTATTTGATGCACTTTTAGGGTGGTTTGAGTGATTTATGATACATTTTTACCATCGCATTCACTTTGAGGTCAAAGACGACTAACTCCGAAAATCTCATTACTTTTGGTGAATTGCATATTTCATACATATTTTATCTTGTGGGAGTTATGTGCGGTATTGTTATTGATATTTGCAGCAAGGACGGAGGCAAGTAGTATCTTAAGGGGGGCTAAGCACACCCGAACAAAAAAAATATTACACTAAATATATATATATATATATAGAAATGAGTTCATATACATACCTCATTATCGGATCCATGCGTTTGAGTTTAAATACGTTCTATTTTACCCCGTATTTTTAATATACACATTACTACTAAAATAGTGCATCCGATCACTATTTTAGTGCACCACGGTTATTGTTTGAGTGCACCTAATTAATGAAGCGGGGGAAATCGCTATATAGGTAATACTAGAAACCTAACTAGAAACAACCGCTCCTCAATTTGTAGTTGAACACCGAAACAATAATCCATACGATGTCGGGAGATATCGAAGATGTGTCGGATATTCATTTCATACGCACTTATATTATTCTTCTATGAACATGTTTTGATGCCACCCTAAAAGGTGTGCACTAAAATAGTGATCGATGCACTATTTTAGTAGTATGTGTAAGCATGGATAGATATGGTACATGGAGTGTTAAAAAATGTTGGGATAGAGTGCGGTTCGTTACATGTACATTTCTTCGTATTTAATATCGTCAAATAAGTTAAAACTTATAGAACCCGGAACCCTATATATATATATATATATATATATATATATATATATATATATATATATATATATATATATATATATAGTCTAGTTCGATCCATAAATCTTAGCCCACTCAAAGTTCAAATCGTGGCTCCGTCCTTGACTTGCAGGATGTAGGTTCATTGGGATCCCGAGAAAGGAGGCATTGATGATGGAAATGTGATTTTGAGGGGTGAAAGCATGCACCCGAAGCTAAATATTTGAAACGGATCAAGAATCGTTGATGTTTTTATGTTGCTGTGACTTAATCTACATTTTGAGTTCTATTAGAGGCATTTAATAGAAAAGTTTTCTTCATAAAAGTTGTGGGGAATTGAATAAGTTTTCCAACGCAACTTGAATCACTCAAATTAAAGCTCTACATGCAAAGATATCGTCGAATTACTAAAGATGCGTAGACATGCTCTTTCTGTGCGCGCACATGATTTTTCAGTCAGCCAAAGGAGAGGATTCAGCAATTGCATGCGCAAGCATGAACATCCCATGCGCGCGCATGTAGTCGGGTTTTTCTGATTGGATGGACCTTTTTAGGCCGGATTTTGACCCTATAAAAGCCAACTAGGTCGAATTTTATACCCTCTTCTTCAGAATTTAATTTCCTACTCAGTTTCTAGGTTTATTTTTCCGAAAACCCTTCAGAGAAATTATTTTCTTGCATCCAATTACTTCAAGATTTCTAGGATTGTTGATTTCTTTTTGCAAGTTCTTCATTGCAGATGGCTTCCAAACTATTGGTAATTTATTCTTCTTATCTTTTATCATGTTTTCTTCCCAATTAATTATGATTTCTTGTTTCGTTCTTGCAATTATGCGTAGCTTATTTTATTATAGCTAAGTTATGTGATCGAATCACGAAATTGATTCCGAAACGATGATATAGGGATGAGTAGGGCTTAAAAGATGAACCTTTTGAATGTTTTGTGTTCTAAATTTTGATCGTAATGCTTGAATTAACTTGATCACTTGATTCATGATTCCACAACACAAAATTTATAAATGTATTTTGCGAGGGATGTGCGAGCTAGAATTTTTTGCAAAATGTTCCTTGGTGAGGTTTTTCTAGCTAAGCCGTGAACTCGGTGGATGCGTAGCATCTCACTGTTTTTCTTCATATTTGGTCAATTAAATTCCATAGAGGGGACTGTTGAACCGAGTATAGGGTAACTAGGTTGTGGTATTAGCGCATAGGAACCAGTTTAGGAGATTGCACCCACAACACATTCATTAGAATCTATTCGTTGGTTGGTAGGTTAAGGCTCGTCCCAAGTGATTCGGTAACGGTATTAAGAGTAGTGTTCCTGGCCATAATTTGGCTATTCCTTTATCATATTATTTAAAGTAAGCATTTTTATCTCTTAGGTATAATCATTACTTTCACCATATCTATGAGCCTGAACTAGATATAAAAGTGATTGTGGTACTTGACGGATTCCTCGTGGGATACGACCTTGCTCGCCGTTGTAGTACAACCGACCCGGTACCTTGCCGGTTAAAGTTGGTTTGCTATAATTTGGCCATCACACTTATTAACGTTCAATACCTTTATAAAAAAATGGTTAAACCCTAACCATAAGAGTCTCCACTTCCCTGTCTCACGGGTTGAGTGGAGATATGAATCAAATAATCTAGTGGCTCAGAGTCATGGGTTTGCTATTATACCAAAGAGAACATATATTATGCTAATATAGGATATGGAGAATCAATGGACTTGGGGTAAATCTAGGTACCCCAATACATGTACATATGACAATTAAGTGTGTTCCAATACACATATGACAAGTCACAAGTGTACTTATACAAAATAAACACATGGATAGTACAGCTATTGACCTTATTCTCTAATGGCTCGTTTGAATTGATGGAATATAATGGAATGAAATGAATCGATGGAATGTATTGTAATAGAATGGAATGATACCATTCCATTACCGCGTTTGGTAGGCAATGGAATAAAATCATTTTTATTCCATTCCAGCCATTCCATAGTTTTTTTCAATGGAATGATCATTTTCATTCCATTGGAATCAAAATAAATCCATTCTTAAGTGTCCAAACATGTCAAATTGATGGAATGCAATGAAAAAAACATTTCATTCCATTAAATTCCATCAATCCAAATTAGCCATAATAGCCCCTCAAAGTGAATGGTATTAAGACATTCAGTTTGTTTCTAAATTTGTCAAACAAACTGGTTGACTTTGCTTTAGTAAGACAATGCACAATATGGCCAGATGATAGGATATAGTTGATTCTGAGTTGCTTTTGCAATACTCGATTCCTCACAGAGTGAATGTTGATTTCTCCGTGTTTGGTTCTAGCACGATACATTGGAATCTGAGCCAAAAGACTTGCACTGGGTTGTCACGCTATATAACTGGTATCTTGATGAAGATATCCAAGTTCAAAATTGAATCCACCAATAATTCAGCTGCCAAATTTGCATGTGACATGTACCCTGATTATGTACTAGATCTAGACACAACATTAAGTTTCTTTTGGAGTTCAATGATACTCGAGAGTCTCTTAGATATACACAAAACCCTGATACCGATTTCTTGTCATAGGGTGAGCAACCCTAGTCAACGTCTAAGAACCCTATAAGAGGAATATTGGTTGATGGTTTGAAGTGAAGTCCATGGTTAAGAGTCCTTTTTACATGTCTGAGAAGCCTTTTACTCTTCGCCATCGCACAACAATAGACTATTGCATAAACCGGGATAGAGATTTGACTGCATAAATTTTTTCTGAACATCAACATATATATAGGTGGGTTCTATTGGCACCACCAAAATACTCTTGGCACCCTTTTTATTATTATTTTTCATTTACTTTTTGGCACCACCAAATCACTTTCTGGCAACACGTTACGGGCGTCAGAGTCACTGACATTTTTGTTCGCTCAAAACGTCAGTGGGTCTGACGTTTTCACCTGTGATACATTTATAACTATAAAATCAGTGTCAGTGAGTTGGAATGGAACACAAATGTCAGTTCCAGTGACGCTCGTATCGAGAACGGGCGTCAGTTTCAAGACGTTTGTGTTGTGCAAATAATAAAAATATTCAATGTGGTGTCAAGAGTGATTTATAAGGTGCCAAAAGTGATCGTGGTTCCGTGTCACGGATTTTTATGCTAAACGAAATATAACAAGTAATAAAATAAATCCGGTTTACCCCAAGTGCAGGGATCGTAGTATAATGATTAAAACCGGAGTCGAACTCACAGGGAATCGTCTTTGTCTAGTTTTAATAAATTTCCTAAAGTTGTCACGAGAAAAATAAAACTAACCTACACTTAACAATTAAAGACTACAACTAGAATAACAAAACAAAATGAACTAGTAATGAAAACAATAAAGTTAAACCGACAGAAGATTAAAAATCTAAAGCCAGCGAAGATAGTTGCGAACCGAATGACGAAAACAATTCTATTCTATAAACTAAAAAGACAATAAAATCTTAAGATTGCTACGAAGAACAAGCAACAATGGGTTTTTCTCAATTAGTGTAACAACGAACAAGCAATGATCCACCTATCTCGCAACGTTCAATTTCTTCTCTCGGATTGTCTAGTGATTATTTAATAAAAATTGTGATTCACCTATCATAAGTATGAATTTCTAATCTCTTAGAAAAATTCGCCTATCAATCTTTTTCGTCTATCGATACAAAAAGATTAACGCTTTAATTACCAAGGTGTGAAATTTATTCAATCTCATAATCTAGATTTCAACCTAACAACTATCGTTAATTAGGTTAAAAATCCAATCTTTACTATGGTGATCTCGCCTAACAACGATTCTCATCGAATAGTAAACATCAAACAAGCAATACATTCATCAATGAAATTGCATAATAACAATAAAAACATAATAAAGATACAACTTTAATTAAACTCACAAACAATCCAAGAGTTGAAATCAAAACGTTGCTGAGACGGTTTCACACGCTTGTTCCAGAAGTGCCTAGCCTCTGCTCATATCCATACGAACGAAAAAAAATAAAAAAAAATAAATATGTTGCTCGGTCGACCGAAGGTGTGCACTCGGTCGACCGAGTGCTTCTCCTTTTTTTTTTTTTTTGATTTTCTCGTCTCGGCTCGTTCCCGCATGATTTTTCGTGTTCGTTCGCTCGTCGAATGCCGTCCTTTTATAATCTTCTTCGAGCTAGGGTAACAATTATCCCTTTTTTTCTTTTCTTAAAATAATAAAACCCTAATAAAAATATGATAATTCCAATTTTGCCCTTCTAGATATATCTTCAATTAAAATGCAAAGCTCGAAACCCTTCAACTCGTTGACTCGTCCACGATATGCTCGTTGTACCTACAATAATAAAAACGTGCAAAGTGTAACATCACATATATAAAGATATTTACCAATAAAATCACATAATTAACCCGAATTTGCACTTAAATACTTTTAAAACTCATTTGCTCAATAAATCAATTAAACGCTTAATTTCTATGCGAATTATACGAATATGGAGAGAATTGCTACAAAATATAACGATATAAATCACATAAAATCACCCTTAACAACTCCCCCACACTTAGCTTTTGCTCGTCCCGAGCAAAACAAAACAAGATAAAGGCTCGGGAAAAATATAGACACTTCAAGACATACAACGCATAGTCAATAAATTAAGTTCACCCCGGTGTGTGTGCAAAGCCATAACAAACTTCCACTAAGTCCAAACTTGAAAATTTCAAAGCAAACTAGCTAATACCCCTTCAAACTAGTAGATAACCGATACTTATAAGATGCACCCTACAAACGTAACATATCCCGAAAAAGATGATAGAATACATTTAGGACCTTTCGACATACTCGAGGATAATCCCTACAACATATCCATCGGTTTATACTCTGGGATAAGATTAACGACAACTAAGTCTTATATTCATTCCATACCAATTATTAAGTTGATTTAACTCTTTCACTTTAAACACACATTAGAAGAAGCTATTGCCCTCATAGCGAATAGGACATTTCGAGATAATACCCTACCTTACTCCAATCATAAGGCAGCTTTTCCTAACTCGTCGTGAGCTTTTAGTCATCATAGTGGTATAGACATACGTGGTATACCCTACCTCACTCAAATCATCGACTAGCTTTCGACACACCCTTTTTTAATCAACTATTAACTTATCCTTTTAATTGACATTAGCCCCGTGTTACTTATCACATTCAAACTTCTAGATATTCACAAGACATCGTACTCGGAGCTAAATACGTACTATCATAAATCTCAAGATATATACGTAGCACTAAGCACATGACTTATAAGGAAATCAAAAACCACTAATCCAAAACGGGGTATAACTTTACAAATTAGCTCATCATTCACTATGGCTCGTGAAAAATAATATCGGGTGAAACAACTAACTTACTAAAAATATGGTATACAGCATCAATGACTATGACAACCCGAACAAAAACGTGTATTGCCTACTCGGGACAAAACAAAAATTTGAAAATTTAGCATAGAAAATAATATCATGTAATATCATGGATTAACCAAATGGTCGATACATAGCGACCATTCCCCTCCCCCACACTTAAATGACAACATGTCCTCATGGTGTGCAAAAATAAAAGAAAAGAGAACTTAGCTGATTGTAGTTCTAAAGAGGGCAACACTGGAAGTGGCGTACGTCCAATCCAGAAATGCTCGAAGACATCAGTAGATTGTGGACCATCCACCGGAAAACTGACATCGTCTGAAACTCACAAACGCTATCAAGACTATCCTGCACACTTGACAAACACGAAAAGTATCTCGGGGACAGGGGGGAATTATATCATATGAAACACAAGAGAGAATCGTATTAGATGGAAAAATCATCGTCCAAGGAAAAGTGCAGAGCATCCAACCATCAACCACAAATACGGAGCATTCACGCAATACCCTAACTAGACCAAAACTAAACTAAGACACACAAAAGAAGAACAAAAGAAAATTAAAAAAAAATGTATATCTAGTGGTGCCCCCTAGTAGCGCTTTTGGTTTATGTCGTTAGCTCGACACATTTGAAGCTCACTGGATCGTGCCATTTAACCTTTTCGCGCCCACTACCTCGTGTAAGCTCGAATCGTAGTGTGGCCGCGTAAACAAGTTAGCCGAACACACACGGGGTGAAATCTTTGAAAGCTCTCCATACCTTTTTAAGTTTCCCCATGGTTGCATTCTTTCTTCTCCGGTTCCTCCGATGACGTTTGAGTTGTCGCTCCCTTTCAAACTCTTCCATATCAAAGCACTACCTCGCTAGAACATCTTCGCATTTAACACAACCGTCATCCTCGTAAAACAAATCGGGTGAAAACTCGTCAAAGTGGTTGACTTCGGAAGTCCCACACCCGAGGATTTCGAGGAATTTAACAATCAAAGGCTTTTCTTTATGTTCACCTATATAGTGCTTGCACCTCGACCATTAACTCGGAACGGTTGATCACCATAACCTCGTAATTCTAGCACACCTCCAGGAATGATTTGGAGAATCTCGAAAGGACCGGACCAACGTGTCCTCAACTTGCCAGAAACAAATGCAACCCGGAATTGTAGAGTAACACTTGCTCACCGACCTTGAATTCTCTCTTCTTTATCTTGGCATCGTGGAGGAGTTTCATCTTCTCCTTACTAATCCCGGCGCTTTCGTAAGCTTGGAGTCCGAATTCATCCAAACTCATGCAACCGCCGCAGCGGTGTTTGCCACAGATTGGGAATCGAAGTTAAGAAACTTCGTAGCCCAAGACGCCCGTGCTCTAGCTCGACAGTGCGATGACATGGTTTCCCGTAGACCATTTGATATGGCGATGTACCCATGGGGTCTTATAGGCGCCCTATATGCCCAAAGTACATCGTCCAACTTCAAACTCCAAGCCTTTTCTATGACTATTCACCGTCTTCTCCAGATTTTCTTAAGACTCGGTTGCTTCGCTCAACCCGACCACTAGTCATCGGATGATATGGTGTGCCGCTTTGTGACGAACACCATACTTCTCGAGGACTTTTTCCAAAGGCCGGTTACAAAAGTGTGTCCCTTCGTCGCTTATCAAGGCACGTGGACATCCAAACCTCACAAAGATGTTCTTCTTCGTAAATTTCATGACCGTTTTATGATCATTGTGAGGAGTGGCAATTGCCTCCACCCATTTCGAAACATAGTCAACGCGTACTAAGATGTATTTGTTGCCACAAGATGATGGGAATGGTCCCATAAAATCGATGCCCCAAACATCAAAGACTTCGCATTCAAGGATGGGTTTCAACGGCATGTCAAACCGCCTTGTCAAAGCACCGGTTCTTTGGCAACGATCACAAGCTTTGCGTAAAGCTTCGCGTCCTTAAAGATCGTGGGCCAATAGAAACCGGACGGAAGATCTTCGCAACCGTTTTCCAAGGACCAAAGTGACCACCCGTGGGTCCACTATGGCATTGCTCGATTATATCGCGTTGCTCGGATTCCGGAACACATCTCCTAAGCAAACCATCTTTACAGCATCTTGAAAAGATAAGGTTCATCCCAAACGAAATATTTCATATCGAGAAGAACTTCTTCTTCTCTTGATAGACATTTCAGGATCGAGATAACGGGCATGAAGGTAGTTTACAATGGAGGAATACCATGGAACATCGGGAGGACAACCGTCTATCAACATAATGTTCTCTAGAGGAAAGTAAAGATCTATATCATCCGGTTCATCCTTTTCCTCATTTAACACCCTAGAAACATGATCCGCCACTACGTTCTCACCGCCCTTCTTATCTTTGATTTGAACGTCAAACTCTTGGAGGGTCGCATCCAACGCAAGAGGCGCGGTTTAGCTTCCTTTTTGGTCAGCGAGATACCGCAAAGCGCGTGGTCGGTCCACACAATCACTTGAGCACCCAAAGAAGTAACTACGAAACTTATCCATAGCAAAGACTACGGCTAATAGTTCCTTTTCGCTTGTCGTGTAGTTCACTTGAGAAGGATTCAAAGTGTGTGATCGGCATAATAGATAGGTCGGAACTTTCCATTAAGCTTTTGCCCTAAGACCGCACCAACAAAGATAGTTGGATGCATCACACATAAGCTCAAAGTGGTAGGTTCCGTCCGGCGATATAAGAATCGGAGCAGAGATCGCCTACTCTTAAGCTCCTCAAACGCGCGCTTGCAATTCTCATCAAAATCAAAAGTAACGTCTTCTTTGAGTAAAGTAGACAGGGGCTTGGCAATCTTTGAAAAGTCCCGGATGAACCTCCTATGAAGCCGACATGTCCGAGAAAACCTCGGACCTCCCGAACATTCTTAGGATAACTCATCTTCTCAATAGCTTCAACCTTGGCCCTATCTACTTCTATACCTTTGGCTGACACTTTGTGGCCAAGGACTATGCCTTCATCTACCATGAAATGGCATTTTTCCCAATTGAGCACTAAGTCCTTTTCCACACATCTAGACAACACCTGATCAAGATTATCGAGGCAATCATCGAAGGATTGACCAAAGACCGAGAAATCATCCATAAAAATCTCCATGCACTTTTCAACTAGCCCGTCAAAGATTGCCATCATACACCTTTGGAAGGTGGCCGGGGCATTACAGAGACCAAATGGCATCCGCCCGTAGGCGAATGTCCCATAAGGGCAAGTGAAAGTAGTCTTCTCTTGGTCAACAGATCGATGGGTATTCGGAAGTATCCCGAATATCCATCCAGAAAACAAGAGAATGCGTGCCCCGCCGTACGCTCAAGCATCCGGTCAATGAATGGAAGGGGGAAATGATCTTTCAAAGTGTGACCTCATTGAGCTTTCGATAATCGATACATACTCGTATCCCGTAACGAGCCTCAATGCTATCTCTTCGCCCTTCTCATTCTTTTCAATAGTAATTCCACCTTTTTTGGGAACTACTTGAGTTGGGGATACCCACTCACCGTCCGCAATGGCATAAATGATACCCATATCTAAGCTTTATAATTTCCTTCTTGACTACTTCTTGCATACGAGGGTTAAGCCTTCTCCGAGGTCGTCTAACTCGTTTTGCACCCTCCTCGCCTTGATCTTGTGCATACAGATGTCGGGAGATATCCCTCGGATATCTCCCACCCGCCATCCAAAGGCTTTCTCATTTTTGCGCAAGACGTTTAACAAGCTTAAGCTCTTCTATTCGAGATAGCTTGGCAGAGATGATCAAAGGAAGCCGGTCACCTTCTCTCAGAAATACATATTTAAGATGTTTAGGCAACGGCTTCAGTACCAAATCTACGGGAGGATCCTCTAGACTTGATTTAAGATCACCACTCTTCAACTCAACATCGCTGAGCTTACTCAGTGGCCCTACTGCCAAGGCTTCTTCTCTTAGCCCATCCTCAAAATCAGCTGCTAACTGGTCTAGATTGACCACACCATGATTATTCGATTATCGATCAATCGCTCATATTCTCGCTTCTACAAAGCCCAAAACTTGCTTATCCATGAAGTCATTGAAGTCATCGACGTCTCCTCACGGGAAAAGCCGGTTGGAGAACCGGAGGGTACTTGAATAGATTTAGAAACACTATAGCTCACCTCTTGGTCACCAACTCGGATAGTTACTTTCCCACCATCACAATCGATGAGGGCTCTAGCCGTAGATAGGAAAGGTCTTCCAAGAATCGAGGGACATTTTCATTTTTCTCCATATCTAAGACATACCAATCAACGGGAAAGGTAAACCTACCAACTTGAACCAATACGTCCTTTAGGATCCCCGAGGCTTTCTTTGAAGATCTATCGCCGAACCGCAAGTTCATGGTAGTGGGTTCTAGAAGACTTTGTAAACCCAAACCGCTTGCACACGATAATGGCATCAAGCCGATAGATGCACCCAGTGTCACATAAGGAATTTGGGAAGACTAATCCCCCCATCCGCAATGTGAGCACAAATTTTCCGGGTCGCTTCTCTTGATTGGTAAGCTTTCATAATTAACCAGAGAACACTCCTTACCAACTCGCTTGATCCATTCCTCGCTAACTTCTTCTTGGAAGATACAACATCCTTGATGAACTTTGTATACTTAGGCATCTCGACCAAGACCTCGGATAATGGCGCATTTACCCGAGTATTTTTCAACAATTTAAGCACCTTTTCGTACTTCTTATCTTCGCTCAACGGGATGTTGCTCTTTCTAGGTGGAAAGGGAAGCTTTTTCAAATCATCCTCGGAAAATACTTTCTTCGAGGACGAACTAACGGCCTTGTCTTCCAAATCTTTCCACCGAACCGTCTTTTCATTCTTTTTGTTAGTCGTGGATCGCCACCGACTATCATTTAACTCATCATTCCTCGGGATCAGCCACCCGAGGACTTCCAATTGATTCTTCATTCCTCGGGGATCGCCCACTTGAGGAATCTCAACTCTTTCTTTTATCGGGGATCGCCCACCCGATTTGTCTTCTCAGCCGAGGGGATGATGGTTGCTCATTTCCCCCCCCCTCCCGCCTTATCGCCGGCGGGAGGGGCTAGTGGTTTCCCCGGAAGCCGGGGGACCACCAACTTGAGAACCACTTCTCAAATTCATTGCACCGGCCTCTTCTCTACCGTACGGAGGTGAAGGTACCAGTCGCGTGCATTGATCGTCGCTTAAATCGGCGTGAGCGACTTGACCGCCTTTTGGATTCTTTTCCGTAAAGCCGGGCAAACCGCCCGACGGTCCGGAAGCTAACCGCTCGCCCACCGCCCGATTTGCCTCTCAAGACTTTTCATTGTCTCGCTTTGCTCCTCTCGAAATGAATTCCATTCGGCTTTTATATCATTTGAGTGGGAGGGGCCTGAGAGTTTTGGAAGTTCGGGGAGATGGTCGGCTAGGCCGAGTTTGAAACCGAGAATTAGAATTGGCGGTGCCAACTCGATTGAACCTTTGCCGTGGATTCGAAAATTGGAATTTCGGTTCCGATTGAACCCGTGGTTTTGATTAAAGCTCGATTTTGAAAATTCGAATTGGGGTTGAAATTTGGATTTTGATGAAAACCCCGGTTTTGAAAATTACTCCGCCGCAGTATTGATTATTAAATCTCCGATTGGACCGGCCGCAGAAAGCATTAATTTCAAAGCATTCCGCCCAATCACGGGACGAAGCGAGCAAGTGTGCCTCGGATCATCACATACTTGGCATGTGATTGGATTATACCGTCCATTGTTATGAACGCATTGACTTGATGAGCAGCAGGGGACCGAAATTGACATTGGCCAAACATGTGACCGTCCGACAAAGAATTTTCGCAATACGTAACCCGAGGGTTCTCGCGGAAACGAAGGAGTCCGATTAATCGGGTTTGGAACTTGAGGACTTGCCATCTCGCTTTTGCAAAGATGGCTATCGACTTTGAACATTGACTTCCTCCACCTGGGAGGAGGAGGCGCTTGGATGGTCCGATAGGATGGGGCATAGTTGTATTTGGCAATGTCTTCAAACAAGGCCCATCCTTCATCGTGTGTCTTTTTGAGGAAAGCCCCACCGTAAGAGCCGTTGACCATGCCTTTAGTAAGCTCGGTCGGTCCACCGAAGAAAGTGTTGACTTGCCTTTCCTTAGGCAAGCCATGGTGGGGGCATTTTCTTAAAAGAGATTTGAACCTCTTCCAACATTCGAAGAATGATTCATTCTCCTTCCGGTAGAAGGTAAAGATCTCATTCGACACCGGCGTCTTCGAAGGTGGGAAGTACCGACTTAAAAACTCTTGTTCGAGTTCGCCTGTGTTGTGATAGATTCAAATTTCGGGGAGAGAGCCGTACCACTCTTTAGCCTCTCCCTTTAAGGAAAACGGGAATAGTTTTAACTTCACCGCATCTTCACTTACTCCCCGGATGCGAGTGGTATCGCATATCTCCGTAAATGTATGTAAATGAGTATGCGGGTTCTCGATTGGTACCCGTGAAAGATCGATGCATGCCGCATCATTTGGATGAGTCCCGGCTTAAGCTCAAAATTCGAGCAAAGAATGGCAGGGATAACAATTGCGGTGGTTGACTTTGATCGCGCTGCATGGCGTAGTCCGCCAACGTTCGTTGATTGTTAGCACCATTACTACAAAATCGTTGATTTCCTCGCCCTAACCGTTCCTCGAGGTCTTGCTCGGCTCGTCTTCCAAAACCGCGAACGGAGAAACCGCCCGTTTGGCCGAACTATGCTTTGCTCGGGGTCGGGGGTGTATATCAACGGTCCCTTATGACTCCGGGTTTGCATAAACCGGACCAAAAACAAGTTGTCCGCACGAATTTCTTACAAAGGCTACACTAAACTCTAAAGTAAAAAAAAACGTAAATAAAACAGAAAAAGAGACTATAATACAGAACAGAACAGAGAACAGAAAGAATGTTTTTTTTTTTTTTTTTTTTTTTTTTAACACTCGGTCGACCGAGAGTGACGGTTCGGTCGACCGAACTAATTAATTTTTTTTTTTTTTTTTTTTTTTTTTTAATTTTTTTTTAAATTTTTTTTTTTTTTTTTTTAATATTTAACGTAAACAGCAAACTAAGGGCACTAACCTACGAAAAACTAATAACAAAAAAAAACTAGACAACCGCACCGATTCCCCGGCAACGGCGCCAAAAACTTGTCACGGATTTTTATGCTAAACGAAATATAACAAGTAATAAAATAAATCCGGTTTACCCCAAGTGCAGGGATCGTAGTATAATGATTAAAACCGGAGTCGAACTCACAGGGAATCGTCTTTGTCTAGTTTTAATAAATTTCCTAAAGTTGTCACGAGAAAAATAAAACTAACCTACACTTAACAATTAAAGACTACAACTAGAATAACAAAACAAAATGAACTAGTAATGAAAACAATAAAGTTAAACCGGAGTAAGATTAAAAATCTAAAGCCGCCGAAGATAGTTGCGAACCGAATGACGAAAACAATTCTATTCTATAAACTAAAAAGACAATAAAATCTTAAGATTGCTACGAAGAACAAGCAACAATGGGTTTTTCTCAATTAGTGTAACAACGAACAAGCAATGATCCACCTATCTCGCAACGTTCAATTTCTTCTCTCGGATTGTCTAGTGATTATTTAATAAAAATTGTGATTCACCTATCATAAGTATGAATTTCTAATCTCTTAGAAAAATTCGCCTATCAATCTTTTCGTCTATCGATACAAAAAGATTAACGCTTTAATTACCAAGGTGTGAAATTTATTCAATCTCATAATCTAGATTTCAACCTAACAACTATCGTTAATTAGGTTAAAAATCCAATCTTTACTATGGTGATCTCGCCTAACAACGATTCTCATCGAATAGTAAACATCAAACAAAGAATACATTCATCAATGAAATTGCATAATAACAATAAAAACATAATAAAGATACAATCTTTAATTAAACTCACAAACAATCCAAGAGTTGAAATCAAAACGTTGCCGAGACGGTTTCACACGCTTGTTCCGAAGTGCCTAGCCTCTCGCTCATATCCATACGAACGAAAAAAAAAAATAAAAAAAAAATAAATATGTTGCTCGGTCGACCGAAGGTGTGCACTCGGTCGACCGAGTGCTTCTCCTTTTTTTTTTTTTGATTTTCTGTCTCGGCTCTGTTCCCAGATGATTTTTCGTGTTCGTTCGCCGCTCGAATGCCGTCCTTTTATAATCTTCTTCGAGCTAGGGTAACAATTATCCCTTTTTTTCTTTTCTTAAAATAATAAAACCCTAATAAAAATATGATAATTCCAATTTTGCCCTTCTAGATATATCTTCAATTAAAATGCAGCTCGAAACCCTTCAAACTCGTTGACTCGTCCACGATATGCTCGTTGTACCTACAATAATAAAAACGTGCAAAGTGTAACATCACATATATAAAGATATTTACCAATAAAATCACATAATTAACCCGAATTTGCACTTAAATACTTTTAAAACTCATTTGCTCAATAAATCAATTAAACGCTTAATTTCTATGCGAATTATACGAATATGGAGAGAATTGCTACAAAATATAACGATATAAATCACATAAAATCACCCTTAACATTCCCGTGAGCAGTTTCGTGGTGCCAATAGAAGCCGGACTATATATATATATATATATATATATATATATATATATATATATATATATATATATATATATATATATATATATATATATATATATGTGTGTGTGTGTGTGTGTGTGTGTATGTATATTAAAAAGGCTTATCTTTAAGCGAATAGATAAGCCACCAAGATTACAGAGGTTCAACAGAGTCACTTAAAAACAGTAAATGTCAAAATCTAAACAAAAGTAAAGTTAAACCAAGCAATCAATTTGACTGCATAAATGATGTCCGGCCTGGTGACTATAAGGTATTGTAATCCCACAATTTCACTTCTGTAAATTCTAGGATCATGCATGAGCTCTCCTTCGTTTGGAACAAATTGTTTCCCAAGCAATCATAGAAGTTGGACATGCCAGGTTTGAAGTTCCTCAACTTCAATTTTTCTAGAAGTTGCTTGGCTTATGAACCCTGAGTGAGGTACAGCCTAGACTTGTCTCTATAGGCTTCCATTTCTAGAAAATGTGTCATTAGGCCAAGATCTTTTAGAGAAAACTATGAGTTGAGAGTATGAATGAACTGTAAGGAAATCTACGCAGGAACACAACGGAATTTTAAATTTTATTTCCTTTTTAACCAGGATCGATTTCGTTTAAGCAACAAGCATAAAAGAAGTAGACAAGAGAATACCTTGGTTGATCCAATTGGATCGACACTTTGTCTACGGTTTGTAGTTCCTGCACGGTGCCGCCCAAGTGTTCGGCCTCTACCGTTGATACACATGAACAGCCCGCCGGAATCCCACCATTGATTGCTACCAGAAAAACTCGGTTGCTAGACCGACCTTTTCTCTCTCTCAAAATCTCTCTCTAGAAAGCTCTCAATTAGTCTAGTAAATTAGAACTCTTCTGATTGTGATGTACAAAGAGCTAGCCAACCCATTGCTTATATAGGGAGTGAGACGCCACTTTTAGATCTCAATCTGATTGGGAGAAACTTCCTAGTAGATTGGGGAGAAAAAACATTTTCCTAATAAAATAAGAAAAATCATTTTGATTGATTTAATTATCTATTTTAATTTAATATCTTATATTAAATAAATCTAAGATATTGCCAATATCTAATATTGAATATCTTTATCTTATTACCATAAATCTATTTTCCAAAAATCAATTAATATCCAATATTAATATATGATAATATTATTAATTAAACTGCACAATTCAAGTGTATCTTAATACACTATATGCCATAAATGGCTTCCGGAATATTCTTAATTAATATAATACTATGATTAATTAATTTGTAAAATTCATGTGCATCATTATACACATAAATTTTGACCCATATATATAATGTATTTAATTAATCAACATAATTAATATCTTATATTATATTTATTCATAATAAATGAATACCACCATATTAATTTAACTACTATAACACTTTATAGTCAAGATAAACTTTCCTTATTTGGTTATCTCTATAACCGCATTTGATCCGGCTAGATGTTCTTATGTGTGTACCCGATAGGCTTCCGAATATGTTGGTTGTAGGCACAAAGTGCAATTACGAAAATGCCCTTCATACCTAACCATCACGAATTGTTGAAATAGTGTCTTAAACCCAATCGGGTTGGACCGGATCCGACCGGGTCGGATCATTTCTACTATTTATTTATGTTTATACATATGATAAATGGCTTTTCTGTTATTATATATTTGTTCGTTTAACGAACCAATTATGATATTATATATGATTACGTCCCTAGTGTCAAACTGTGAAAGAGAAATCATAATGGTGATTATTGTTGATGAGATCTCGACTCACTTTAAAAGGTTTCATACTTAAATGTCTCTAGTCGTATATGCTATTAAACAGGACATTAATAATACGATTAGACTAGCACGTATTATATGTCTTCTATCTTATTCAAGATGGGGATAGATCTCGTCTATCAATGTGTAGAGACACTTGGATTGTACGCGGACGTGTATTAGAGAATGCGTACGTTAGACTGATCCACTTACTTTATTAAGTGTCACACTATGTGGCGGTTGTATACTTATCCTGAGACCGGAGTCTTCGTGACATCATGGTGTGGATTGTCATGCTTTGACATTATTGAGGTTTCCCCTAGCCATGGGGCGATCATGCGGTAGTGATTGGGTGTGATACTGAACATGCGTAGGATTCATGTTGCTCGTCCGGAAATCGTGTATCTCATGATTATGAGTAAATATCCGAAATGGCCTTCTTATAAGAAATGTCTAGCTCTCGTGAATCTTTGCAAAGTGGGAGTAAATTAGTTACTTCGAGAGACCATGATATCCAGTTTATAAGATACGGTCGTTGATGGTTGACACTCGACGTACGACCGTATGGATATTATTACAGCGATAGGATTATATTTACACGGTAACCGTTTCACATGAAAGGTAGTAGTCATCGCTTTTGACTCTTCCGATGATTGGGGGTCACAATGTGTTGCTAGACTCTATTCCGTGATCGTTAGGTATGAAGGGCATTTTCTTATTTGCACTTTGTTCCTACGGCCAACATATTCGGAAGCCAATCGGGTCACACATATAAGAACATCTAGCCAGATTAAAATGCAGTTATAGTGATAACCAAATAAGGAAAGTTTATCTTGACTATAAAGTGTTATAGTAATAAATTAATATGATGTATTTATTTATTATGAATAAATATAATACAATATATTAATTATGTTTATTAGTTAAATGTATATATTTAATATATATGGGGCGTATAAATGATGTGTGTATGACAAACATAGATTTTGTAAATTAATTAATAATGGTATTATATTATCATGTATTAATATAAGATATTAATATATATGTGAATTTATATATACATGCGTGTAATGCATATATGATGTGCATGTGCACATTTGTAATAAATATGTATATAGATTTATATATGTAATATATATGTGATATATATACATGTGTATATTGATTTATGGTAAAATAATAAATATATATTCAATATGGGATATTGTCAATATATATCTTATAAAATATTTAATATAAGATATTAGATATTAATGAGATGAATCAATCAAATATTTTTTTTTATTTTACTAGTAAAAGGTTTTCTTTCTCCATCTTCACTCAAGACTCTTCTTCAAGGCAATTAAAATGATATGGGGCGCCACTTTCACTATATATAGAAGGTGGGTGTCTAACTCTTTTGAACATCACAATTGCAAGAGAAATATTTTACTAGAAAATATTAGAGAGTCATTTTGGGAGTTTTGAGAGAGAAAATGGCGGTCTAGCAACCGAATTTTCAAGTAGCTATCCAATGAGGATTCCGGCGAGGTGCTCGTGTGGATATTGATAGAGGCCGGACACGTGAACGGGTCGCGCGCTACTACTCTCCTTAGACAGTCAAAGCGTCGATCTATTAGATTAAGCAAGGTAACCACAATCTACTAACTTAATATGTTTGTTGCTTAAACGAAGTCGATCCTGGTTAAAAAGAAATAATTTTTTTGAATTCCGCTGCGCTCCCACTTAAATTTCCTAACAGTGGTATCAGAGAGAGGTTCGAGTTTAAGCAATAAGCATTAATTAATTTGACTTGTAATTAATTCTAGATGCATGATTTAAATTCGCGAAACGGAAAACAAAAAAACAAATTCGGTGGTAGGGCAGCTCGGCCGATCGGCGGCGGTACCCCACCGTGATATCGCAGGCGGCGGCGGAGGCTCTAAGTTTGCCGGCGTCGGCTGGCGGATTTTGTGGTGGACCCCGAAAATTTCGTTTTATTGTTTTGTGAATTTTTATGGTACATTGAAATCTCTTGTTGTTTAGTTGATGTCATGTGGGCCAACTAATGGTACAAATAGTTTGTACCATTTGGATGCCACATGGCATGAAAAATACTACTACTCAATTTGGTGAGTAAAGTGGTTTGACCTATGGTCCACAATTGTATACCTAAGGTCAACCTAGGACATTCCAAATTTGGTTTGGAATAGCTTAGGCTTTTTTCAAAATTTTAATTTTGAAAATGGCCTAGGAAGATGCTTTTCGTTTTGGAAACCAAAGACACCCATTTTGGTTAAGAACCAAAAAAGAAAGAAACAAAAGAGACTTATTTTAATTTTTGTTTTTTATTTTATAGTAGTTCTAATTAATAAAATTAAATTAGATTTATTTCGATTACAATCATTTAATTAATTAAATGTTAATTAGTTAATTGATTGGATAAAATTAATTAATTAGTTAAACGTTAATCGATTAATCAAGACACAAGTTGGTAATTTTAGTATTTATCTTTTTCATAAGATTTTATTATATGGATTAGATATGTTAGATATAATATTATTATATGGACCCCGATTGATCATGGACTCGACCGATAGGATAGATGTGAATGATTTATTTTCTTTTGGTTTAAAATTGTCCTAGGCCTTTATGAAGAACGTGACCTAGGTTACTTTTTGCATTTATCTCATTCCCGTTAGCTCCCCCCTCCCCCGTGTGCCGCGGGTGTATTATTAGATAGAATATTATTTAACAAGAATGGAGTAGAAGATGGAGACCAAAGAAAGATAAAGATACCATTGGAGATGAAACATTAAAGATCCTATTGGCGGTTGCAGCTACCCTTAGATTGTGACCCGCGGTTTCGTCAGTTTGTGTTTGAAACTGCACCTAGGAAAAGTCCATGATCATACCAGTTACTTTACGCATTTATTTATTTTGTGCTTGTATTTATTTTATACGATACGATAGATGCATGACTAAGCACGATCTAGATGAATGTGTAGGATATATGTCTATAAAGATAGATATATTTGATGAGATTGTAATTAATTGAAATTATCTAAGTGAATTAACTTAAAATTACTCCCACAACAAAAATTAAGTCGGAATTTTGTCTCCCAATATTATAATGACGGTGATGAGCCCTTGTTCGGATCCAACTGATCGGCCCTCGTCGGGAGTTGACCTACCTTGGGTATATCGTTATTTTTGAGATATGATCGTTTGAGATCTCTCAAATATTGGGTTATGACTTGACTAGAATATTGCGGTGATTGGCCCCGTCGGGACTGTCTTATTTTAGAGACAATGGGTTGGCTACCACATAGAGATGTGAAGTGTCAAAGAGTTGACTAGTCAACCACCAAAAGTCACATAGAGATGTGATTGGTAAAGTGTTACCTACCTTTCGAATTATTCCGGTTGATCGGCCGTCGTCGGGAATCGGGATAACTAGATGAGATCTTGGCCACTAAAGAATTTTTTAAAGGTTCTTGAAAGTCAATTGGGAGTAGTTGGCCAGTGGGAGCAAAATCATAAATCAAAAGACCATTTTTTATTTTGCATGTATAAACAACAACACTCTTTTATATTTATTTTATGTTGTAGCATTTAGCAAACTTTTATTTCTATGTTTAATTCTCGATTAGTAAAACCAAATTATGATTGTTACCTTCTGAGAAACGTTCTCAAGTATGGTAAAGTAATTTTAATACTTTTAAAATAAGCAATGACACGAGCAACCCCGTTATAGTGGTTAGAGACAAGGAGACTACATATTTGATGGAGTGCTCCAAGACTTTAATTATTAATGAAAAACGGAAGTTCATGAGATGATTAAATCACTTGAAATAAGTTTCAACGAATTAATCATATATTAGATACGATCCAATATGATCATTCTGTCATAAGATGACAATTAATTCAAACGTTGAATGAGAATGACCACATCGAATTTTGGAAAAACTGTTTTCAAAATTGTAAGATTTAAGTATGACTTAATTCTTTAACCATTGCTTGAAGGTTAATTAAAAGGGTTCATGTTTTGAATATGATTCAAAAGGTTAATAAACCATTTAATAAACTTTGGATTTTCTTTACGAAAGAAAATTGGAGACATAGCTCTTGTGATTAATCTTAAGTCTTATGAAGACTAAGTTGAGAATTATTTACAAGTGCTTAAAGGATGAAAAGGAAAGTTAGGGCATGTAGAGAACTTATATAAGTCTCTATTCTAAGCAAGTAAGTTGAGATAAATCTATCTAAGTTCAAGTCAACTCTTAGGTATATGATATCTTACGAGTACGATTGAGACTAAGTGCAGGATATCTTAAGATACGGAAAGTGAAGCAAACGTTGCAACATTTGCCATATTGTATTCTGAGTCTAGTAAACTGGTTAAGGAACTAAATAAATGTTATTGTGTTCCGGTTCTTATGAAGAACACGAGTTTAGTTATTTGTTAGGATTTAGTAGACATATTCAATTGTAAGAAATAAATATTATTCCGATAAAGTTGAATAGTCGTTGAATCTAACATACTAGATTGGTGTCACTATATAGTTGATATATGTGATGAAATCTCAACTAAATATTTGTATGGCTGTTATCCTTGATATTTTGTGGTTGTTCTAGACATAGTCTCTGTGGAAGAGAATCGTATAATCAAATGTCATTTTGATGATGTCTGAACCGTGTGATTATGAATCATGTGGGTAATACGTATTCTTATCTAAAGATGACTAAAATACCTTTTTATGAAAAGGTATAAATTCTATAAAATTGCCAAAAGCCTAAACATACTGATGTTTGTTGGCTTATTTTCAGAAATAGTTGAATGCTCTTAGTGAAGTACAACAATTCGGAAAACCCGAAAAGTTTGAACTTGTATGAATATGAGATTGATGAACTACCTAGGAATTAATCTTCAATTGGATTGAAGTAAGTACCTGAAGGGTGTTTCAGAAGTTGTCTGAAAAAGAATAAGATTCTCCCTTGAAGGATACCATTTTGAGATATGCAATTAGATTGTGTCTCTAAAATGGAAAAAGCACTTTATACAATAAAGATGCGAAGTAAGCCATGTAATGTATCCTTTACCCGTCTCGGGATAGTGCCCTGATACAAAACAAATACTTAACCAAGTTCCAAGGATTGAAGGTTGAATGAATTCCATATCCGATATGGAAGACGATGATATCGAATCCATCTTAACCGATGTTTTACAGTTGTCGTGCTTCTAGCAAGCAAGCAGTGGCTGAAAGGCTTGGAGCCCAGTACGACATATGCAACTTTGTGGCATATCTTAGCAAGTACGCTAGATATTATTTACTTACCCGTGGAGCAAAGCTGTTTGTCTCCAAACATGCCGTCTTCTAGAGGAAGTGTCTCTTCCAAAAGAGACAGTGGGAGTAAATGAAATCTCAAAAGAGTTTGAGAACCACAAAGAGATGTTCAACCATTAGAACAAGAGTAGGCGCCTTATAGAGATGAGGTGCATGAAACTGCTCAGTGCACACAAGTATTCTGTGAGTCTACGGATCACCATAAGCCTGAAAGAGCTACTGGTATGTTCATCCTAAAGAATGAAGATCTCGCGACTTATGAAAGAATACTTGAAAGGCAAGATTAAGAGATATGGCTGGAGCCATAATATCTGAAACAGATTCCATGTGTGACAAACGGGTTATGAACCCGATATGTCTTACCTAAAAGGAATGTCTCTGAAAGGTGTAGCATGTCTTTATGAAAGACTAACATGGAGGTAATACGATTACTAGTTAGGCTAAGCTAATGGCTAAAGGCTATGAGGTGCAAACCTTGTAATTACCATCAGGATACTAGCTATGCTTAAATCGATTCAGATAGTGCTTGTTGTAGCTTCATATCATGGCTATATGATAGTGTTGAAAATGTTGGGCCAATGGCTTGATGTTCATAGATAATAACGTGTTATGTAAGCTCATGAGATCCATTTATGGACTCAAAAAAGTTCCTCAATATAAGTTCCTTGCATTGATAATCAAAAAGGTTTGATTTCATCAAGAGGAAAGATATGCCTAAACTGCAAAGGGGTTAGTGAGAGTGTTATAGTTTTTGAGTAAGGTATTAGATATCCTTCTCGAATCAACACCCCGTGTCACATTCAAATAATGTTTGGTAGTTCAAGGTCTTTATGAAAGATCTTGGAAGTAGCAGTTCTTATTTTAGAAATAAGAATCTATAGTGATAGATTTATATACTGCTTGATTATCACAGTTCACCTGTGTAGATGAGATGCTAAAAGAGTTTAGCATAGATTATGTCGAGAGATACTGCTAGCAAGTATTCTCGGGATCTATCTATAATAGGACGTCGGTCTTAAAAGATAAGGTGAAAGATAATACTTATGGAAGGTACCCTTTGCTTCAGCAATATGATCCATCATACGTATTGTGAATTGAACCGGATGTTCATACTCATGAAGAGTCATGAGCAGGTTTGAAAGTGTTTCCGGTAAATATCGAGAATATCCTTAAAAGTGTTAAGGATGGGTTCCTAGTTTATTGAAACTTGGAATCGAATAAACGTAGATATATAGATGTATACCCTTGGTCCTATAAAGATAATGGGAGTTACAGTCTCGGTTTGCGGTCACTTTGATTAAGTGATACAGTGAGCTGGAAATGTTCTTAGCTAGAAATCACTGTAGATTCTACAACTGGGCCAAAACACAATAGTGCCTTAGAGGCGCAGCGTGAGCAGTACATGGGTCTAAGAGGTTCATTCCTGAACCTAGTGTTGTTCTTCCACCTTTACTATATAGCTGATATAATGGTGGATTCATTGCTTGAAGCAAGGACCAGGGTCTCTTCAGAGATTCATGTGAGTGTTGAGGCGGTTCCGTTTGACTTGATCATTTGGAGCATGATATGAAGGTAGTCTGAGTCCCCACGGATAGTGATCCGTTCACGCTTAGGGTTGATTGCGAGTATTGCATGAGATTCTTGTGTTTCAACTTGGTCTTGTGTGTACGAGTGATTGGCTTTAGGCCAAGTAGGAGATTTCTGAAATAGTGTCCTAAACACAATCGGGTTAGACCGGATCCGATCGGGTGGGATCATTTCTATTATTTCTTTATGTTTATATATATGGTAAATGGCTTTTCTGTTATTATATATTTGTTCGTTTAACGAACCAATTATGATATTGTTATATGATAACATCATCGCTAGTGTCAAACTGTGAAAGAGAAATCATATTGGTGATTGTGGTTGATGAGATCTCGACTCACTTTAAAAGGTTTGATACTTAAATGTCTCTAGTCGTATGTGCTATTAAACAAGACATTAATAGTACGATTAGACTAGCACGTATTAGGTGTCTTCTATCTTATTCAAGATGGGGAAAGATTTCATCTATCAAAGTGTAGAGACACTTGGATTGTATGTGGACGTGTATTAAAGAATGCGTACGTTAGACCGACCCACTTACTTTATTAAGTGTCGCACTATGTGTCGGTTGTGTAATTTTCTTGAGACCGGAGTCTTCATGACATCACGGTGTGGATTGTCATTCTTTGACATTATTGAGGTTTCTCCTAGCCATGGGGCGATAATGCGGTAGTGATTGGGTGTGATATTGAAGCATATGTAGGATTCATGTTGCTCGTCCAGAAATCGCGTATCCTTTGATTATGAGTAAATCTCCAAAAGGGCATTCTTATTAGGAATGTCTAGCTCTCGTGAATATTTTCAAAGTGGGAGTAACTGAGTTACTTCGAGAGAGAGCAAGATATCCAGTTTATAAGATACGGTCGTTGATGGTTGACACTCGACGTACGACCGTATGGATATTATTACAGTGATAGGATTATATTTACACGGTAACCGTTTTACATGAAAGGTAGGTCATCGCTTTAGACTCTTCCGATGATGGGGGTCACGGTGAGTTGCTAGACGCTATTCCGTGATCGATATGTATGAAGGGCATTTTCGTAATTTGCACTTTGTTCCTACGCCCAATATATTCGAAAGCCTATCGGGTCACACATATAAGAACATCTAGCCGGATTAAAATACGGTTAAAGTGATAACCAAATAAGAAAAGTTTATCTCGACTATAAAGTGTTATAGTGATAAATTAATATGGTGGTATTTATTTATCATGAATAAATATAATACAAGATATTAATTATGTTGATTAGTTAAATGTATATGTTTAATATATATGGGGCGCATAAATGATGTGTATATGATACACATGAATTTTGCAAATGAATTAATCATGGTGTTAGATTATCATGTATTAATATAAGATATTAATATATATGTGAATTTATATATACATGCGTGTAATGCATATATGATGTGCATGTGCACATTTGTAATAAATATGTATATAGATTTATATATGTAATATTATGTGATATATATATACATGTGTAAATTGATTTATGGTAAAATAATAAAGATATATTCAATATGAGATATTGTCAATATATATCTTAGAAAATATTTAATATAAGATATTAGTTATTAATAAGATGAATCAATCAAATATATTTTTCTTATTTTACTAGTAAAATGTTTTCTTTCACTCCACTCCACTCAAGACTCTTCTCCAAGGCAATTAAACGGATATGGGACGCCACCTTCACTATATATAGGAGGTAGGTGTCTAGCTTTTTTGAACATCACAATTGAACATCACAATTGCAAGAGAAATAGTTTAATGCCGGTCTAGCAACCGGATTTTTCTAGTAGCTATCCAAGGAGGATTCTGACGAGGTGCTCGTATGGATATTGATAGAGGCCGGACACGTGGACGGCTCGCGTGCTTCTACTCTTCTTAGACGGTCAAAGCGTCGATCTTTTAGATCAAGCAAGGTAACCACCGTCTACTAACTTAATATATTTGTTGCTTAAACGAAGTCGATCCTGGTTAAAAGGAAATAAAGTTTTGAATTCCGCTACGTTCCAGCGTAGATTTCCAAACAGGAATAGCATCTAGAAACACACCGTGACGCCCAATCATCGGAAGAGTCAAATGCCACGACTACACCTTTCATGTGAAACAGTTACCGTGTAAATATAATACTATCGCTTTTACAACATCCATACGGTCGTACGTCGAGTGTCAAGCATCAACGACCGTATCTTATAATCTGGATATCATGCTCTCTCGAAGTAGCTCATTTACTTCCACTTTGCAAAGATTCAAGAGAGTAAGACATTCCTTATAAGAAGGCCCTTTTGGATATTTACTCTTAATATATATTAGGATACGCGATTTCCGGATGAGCAACATGAATCCAATGCATGTTTCAGTATCACACCCAATCACTACCGCATGACCGCCCCATGGCTAAGGGAAACCTCAATAGTGTCAAAGTATGGCAATCCACGCCCTGATGTCATGAAGACCCCGGTCTTAGGATAATTACACAACCGCCACATGGTGCGACACTTAATAAATTAAGTGGGTCAGTCTAACGTACGCATTCTCTAATACACGTCCACATACAGTCCAAGTGTCTTAACACTTTGATAGATGAGATCTACCCCTATATTCAAATAGAAGACATCTAATACGTGCTAGTCTAATCATACTATTAATGTCATGTTTAATAGTACATACGACTAGAGACATTTAAGTATCGAACCTTTCAAGTGATTTGAGATCCCATCATCCATAATCACTATCATGGTTTCTCTATCACAGTTTGACACTAGGGACGTCATTATATATACAATCACTAATTGGTTCATATAGACAAACGCAATATATAATAATAGAAAAGCCATTTAATATATGTATAAACATAAAGAAATAGTAGAAATGATCCGACCCGATCAGATCCGGTCCAACCCGATTGGGTTTAGGACACTATTTCAACATGAACTTAGATATCAGCCGAGAGATATTTCTTGTCACAAGAATGTCATCAATATACACTAGTACATAAAAATGCATTTTAGATTTCCTGAAAATAAATAAGGAATTGTTAGCCACAGATTGATGAAACCCCCAAGCAACCATCTGATCTTTGAGAGAATCAAACCAGGCTATGTGAGCATGTTTGAGACCATACAGAGCTTTTCTAAGTTTACACACATGGTAAGGTCTCCTGATGTCCACAAAACGTTCTAGATGAGGCATGTAGACATCCTAAGTGAATGGTCCATTTAAGAATGCATTGTTTATGTCCACATGATTCAGTCCCCAGTTCAATGCTACATTAAGTGACAAGATAATTCAGATTGTTGATGCCTTAGCTATTGGATTGAACGTCTCAGTGAAGTCAACACCATACGTGTGATCATCATTATTTGTCGAGAATTAATGTTGATTAATTTTCAAATAACTTTTTTGATTAATTTAAGCAATATTTTAATAATATTTTAATATTGTTTTATAATATGCATGTTCTATTAAATATTGTTTTTTAAATAAAGCATATCTATCTTTTGATAATGATTTTATATCAATTTAAAGTACTATGATATGAATTTATATCTTAATATAGAGCTTTATAATAATGTATGGGCTAATATTTATCTTGGTTGCAGGAAATTCTTTACTCAACCCAACCCAAACTACAACCCAAACCATACACCATTATATTTCCTTACTATAACAAGGTGTTCTAATTGCACTATATTTTCTTCTTTTAGCACAATTTTCTTTCGGTACCACGGTTTATTACTTTCGGCACCACAATATTTATAGTATCTTTTTACTTTAAACACCACACAAAAAATGAAATAATTACTTATTACACCACCATTTTCTAAAACAATCTTTTAGTCCAATACTTTAAAAAACAATAAATAACTACATCACCTATCCCAAACCTAATTTTTCTAATAAAAAAACCTAAATGCTCTCAGCCCCGTTTCCAGCCGCCACCACCGCCTTCTTTCCACCAGCCTCCAACAACCATCCATTATCATCTTCTTCTCACCATCATCTTCTTCCAACCACCATTAATCCGCCACCCTCAACCACCTCAACCCGCCACAATCATCTTCTTCCCACCATCATTTCATGATTTACAGGTCCATAGGCGGGGGAAGCGGCAATTTATAGATGGGGAAGGGATGAGGCACGATTTACAGGTGAGAGAAGGCGTGATTCACCACCTTCTTCCCACCCCCACTATCTTCCCACCACTACCACCACCATCTCCGTCCCTCATTTTCAAATCAAGAAGGTTCAGCAAAAAAAATGTTGAACCATCGGCGATCTATTTCTATAAAAAAAAATGGCGAGCTACTCTGCCAGAGCAACCATGCCCGGACGATTCAAATTGGTTTGATTTCTGACTGTTACTAATAAAAAGAAGGGTGACTGAATGGTGGTGGTGGGAAGAAGATGGTGGTGGTGGGTTGGTGGGAAATAGAGCTGCGATTTGGGGGCTTGATTTACAACATGGAAGCTATGGTGGCTGAGGAAGGAGGAAGATGGTGGCTGGGGGAGGAAGAATAAGGGGCGGCGGCTGGTAGGTGGGGGAGTAGGGTGAATATGAATTAGGGTTTTTGGTTTGGAGAAGAAAGGAGAAATTTGTTTTTGTATTAGTTATGGACTAAAGTGTAATTGTTTAGGGACTAAAGTGTAATTGTTTAGGGACAAAAATATAATTGTTTAATTGCTATAATATATATGTGGTGTGTGAAGTAAGTGTGTGTGGTGTGTGTAAGTAATAAAATCAAGAAAAAACGGTGCCTAAAGTAAGAACCGTGGTACTTGAACCCCTTATAATAAAACCCAGCTTTGGGCCTCCCTCATCCTAGCCTTATCGTCTTACCATGTAATAAACTTGGTTTGGGCCTCCCCAACTTCCATCCCAAAATCCTCGCCCGTAAGTTATCACCAAAAATCCAAACTATGAAACACAGACGAGAAACTTGTAGTTTAAGAAAGATTAAAACAAAAGCAATGCAAACATAAAGTTTGGAGAAATTGATAAACAAAGAACACAGTGATTTAACATGGTTTCCGGCGTTGTGTCGACTACTCAACGGACAGAAAAGGAGATATTTTGTTATGCTCAAAGTTACAAGGATTTTCACACACATTGCATTGATTACAACATTGGTATTTAACAATTCCCTAACACTAACCACCATAAGATCTTTGTCGGAACTGTCATAAATACCCCTACATGTGGACCCCAACTCTAGCCGTTATCCACCAGATGAAACTCAGCTCAAAACTGACTTTCCCATACTTGTGCCCAACTGCTCAGATGCGGAACTCATATGTAATCAGCAATAACTCAGCTGATAAAACTGAAAGCTGACTTCAAAAGAAACTCAGTTTGCACACACCAAAACTGACTTTCACAGAACCGAATACCATTACTAAACTGACAATCATTCTCAACTCAGTTTCACAAATTAGTTCCACCAGTTTATAACTCAGTTTAGAGATCAAGTCACTTAACTGACAAATCTCCACTTTGACTTGAACTCTCATTCACAGTCATTCTGTTTGCATAATCAGACGTACTTGTACCAGATGCATTCATCAATGCTAAGATGTACTTGTACCAGACTTCTCCACAGAATCCACTCAGACTGATCTACCCTCAGCTGATTATCTAGTTTCTAGTTTATAAGCTTTGAATATTCAGCAAGTCCAAACACAACTGAAAGTTGCTCTGGTGAACTGGTTTAGTGAACATATCAGCAGGATTATCCTTGGTGCTGATCTTCTTCACTACAACCCTCTTCTCATTTCTCAGAAAATGATACCTCACATCAATATGCTTGGTTCTCTCATGATGAACCGGATCCTTAGCTAGAAAAATTGCACTCAAACTGTCACAATAAATCTCAGCTTGATCTTGATGTAGCCTCAAATCACTGACTAGTCCCTTCAACCACCCTCATTGACTGCTTCAGTAAGAGCCATATACTCAGCTTTAGTAGTTGATAAAGCCAATGTTTCTTGAAGAGTTTCTTTCCAGCTAACAACTGAATTCCCCAATGTGAATTCATAACCAGTCATTGATTTTCTACTGTCCACATCACTTGCATAATCAGCATCACAGTATCCTATGACCAAACTCTGAGTATCACCTCCATAAATGAGAACAATGTCAGTTGTACCTCTAAGGTACTTGAACATTTTTTTCACAGCTTTCCAGTGTTCTTTCCAGGTTGAGCCATAAACCTGCTGACAACAATGATTGCATGATCCAAATCAGGCCTAGTGCATACCATGGCATACATAAGACTGCCAACTGCACTAGCATAGGGAACTCTGGACATGTACTCCTTCTACTCTGCCGTCTGTGAAGCAAAAACTAACAAATGAACATTTGATGCCAAGGATTATCTATTGGCATAGTAGCTGATATGCCAAACTTTGTCAAAAATATTCTGTATATAGCCCTGCTGAGATAAAAACAATTTCTTCTAACTTCTATCTCTCCAAATCTCCATCCCCAATATTTTCTTGACTGCACCCAAATTCTTCATTTCAAACTCATCATTGAGAAAGTCTTTCAAATACTGAACATTAGACTTCTTTCTTGCAGCTATCAGCATGTCATCCACATATGACACAAGATAGATGTATGATCCATCTTATAACTGACTGTTGTAAATACACCAATCATAAGGACTTCTAATGTAACCCAACTGGATCATGTAACTATCAAACATTTTATACCACTGTCTAGGAGCCTGATTCAGTCCATACAAGGACTTTTTTAACTTGCACACAAAATCTTCCTTATCAGGAACTTGGAAACCCTCTGGCTGAGTCATGTATATCTCTTTGTCTACCTCACCATGTAGAAAAGTTTTCTTCACATATAACTGCTCAATTTCTAAGTCCTGTTGTGCCACCATTGCTAGTAACACTTTGATTGAAGCATGTCTGGCTACTGGTGAGAATATCTCAACAAAGTCTACCTCATCTTTCTGACTGAACTATCTTGCAACCAAACATGCCTTATACTTGACTACTTCTGCCTCAGTTATTCCTTCCTTCTTCTTAAAGATCCATTTCCAAGTAACAAATCTCCTATCAACGGGATGTTTAACAAGATCCCAATTCTGATTCTTCAGTAATGACTCAATTTCATCTCCCATGGCAGCAAGCCATTGAGATGCTTCAAAACATGTCACTGATTCTATGTAGGTAGAAGGTTCACAACCATCCACTTCTTCTGCATCTTGAAGTGCATATCCAGCCAAATCATCAAAACCATACCTCTTGGGAGGTACCCAAACATTGGATCTTCTAGCTCTGTTGACTGCTATGCTCTGCTGACCCATGTTCTCAGTTTGATGGTCAACTGACATTTGCTCACCGATTGGCTTGGACTCGTTCGGTTCAAGAACCGCATCGATCGGAAACCTGACTTGGATCATTTGATTGTTGCATTTCAACTAAATCCACCTGAAGCTCCACCTTACTCGTCATTTTTCTCAGTTTCAGAACTAGTTTCAGTTTTAGTAGTCCCTCTCACTGGTGAACTGAGCATAGAATTTTCAAAAACCGCATCTCTACTGAGAATAACTATGTTTTCTGCTGATGACCAAATTCTATAACCTTTAACCCCATCACCATACCCCATAAATACTCCTTTCTTGGCCCTTGGTTCTAGCTTCCCTTCATTCACATGATAGTAAACTGTGCTTCCAAAAACCTTTAGAACTTAATAGTCCGCATGCTTTGCCTGACCACGTCTCGACTGGTGTTTTGAGACTGATCCCTGTGTGAGGACTCCTGTTGATTAAGTAGCAGGCTGTGCTTACTGCCTCTGCCCAAAATTTCCTTGACAAATCAGCATGAGAGAGCATACATCTTGCTCTATCTAGAAGAGTTTGATTAGCCTCTCAACTACCCCATTCAGCTGAGGAGTATTCCTAACTGTATGATGTCTGGCTATACCCTTATTTCTGTAAAACTCATCATACTCAGTCCAACAGAATTCTAGACCATTATCTGTACGAAGCCTCTTGATCTTCTTCCCCAACAGATTTTCAATTAGAGCCTTCCATTGCCTGAAGCTCTTGAATTCCTCACTTTTGTGTTTCATCATCACCACCCAAGTCATCCTTGAATAGTCATCTATGAATGACACAAAATATCTATGACCACCCAATGACTCCACCTTTGAAGGTCCCCAACAATCAGAATGAATTAATCAAGTGATGAATTTGTGTTGTGTACCACTTTTGAGAATTTTCCCCTATGAATCTTCCCAAACACACAATGCTCACAAAAGTCCAGATGCTTGAACTTACACTTCCCAAGAAGATCTTTTTGAGAAAGAACTTGCATCCCCTTTTCACCCATGTGACCCAGTCTCATGTGTCACAGTTTTGTATGTTGTGACTGATGAATCTCAGCAGATGCCACTGCAGCAGAACCAGCAATAGTTGACCCTTGTAGTATATACAAGGTCCCTTTCTTGACTCCCTTGAGAACCAAAACTCAGTTTTTATAGACACTCATTTCTCCACCTCCACTCTTGAAAATGAATCCCTTGCTATCAAAAGAACTGAGAGATACCAAGTTCTTGGTCATCTGTGGAACATGTCTAACTTCACTCAGTTTACAGGATCTTTCATCCTCTGTCCTTAACTGAACTGAGCCAATCCCAACTACCTTGCAGACCTTGTTGTTTGCCATTGATATATGACCACCATCTATATGCTGATAACTTGAAACCACTCTCTATGAGGGCAAATATGAAATGATGCCCCAGAGTCCAGAATCCACACATCAGTTTGATGTGCTGACTCTCTTGCCACTAGAACCATATCCTTATCTGAGTCATGCTCAGCTGCCACAACAGTTGTGCCAAAACTGTTCTCCTTTTATTTCTTCCTTTTTGGACAATTGGACTTCCAATGTCCCTGCTCCTTACAGTAATTGCAAACATCTGTGGATTTAGGGCATTTGAACCTTGTCTTCTTGGAGTTTTTCCTTCCTAGACTACCCATGCTCTTTTCCACTGCTGCTACTGACTACTAGTCCAGTAGCCTGATTGTCTGCCTCGGCTGCCTTATGTCTCAACTCCCTGGCATGTAAAGCTGACCTCACATCCTCCAAAGCAACTGTATCCTTCCCAACTATGAAGGACTGCACAAAGTTCTCATATGAAGCTGGTAGTGAAACCATCAAAATCAAAGCAACATCTTCATCCTCAATATTAACATCACAATTCCTGAGATCAAGTAATATTGTTTCAGCTGACCAAGATGATCTTTCAACTGAGTCCCTTCATGCATCCTCAGGTTGAATAGCCTCTGCTTCAGTAGCAACTTGTTGGTCAATGCCTTAGTCATATATAGGATTTCAAAATTTAACAATAACTTGGCAGCGGTGTCTTCCTCAGCAACTTATGTGATAACATCATCAGACAAGCACAACATGATGGTTGAATTTGCTTTCTCCTTCAGACTGACATAATTTGTTGAACCGGCATCCCCTTTATCAGATAAAGGAGTCCACAATACATGTTGCTTTAACAAGGCCCACATCTTGATTTCTTCCTATAAATTTATCAATCTTTATGTTCATTGCCGACATCTTACTTGTTAAAGAACAAACCTTTGATCACAAAATCCTAGCACCGGTCATCGGTCTTGGTGAAGATCAACTTCATTCAACTTGCAACTTCTCTGGATCCATGAACCAATGCTCTGATACCAGTTTGTTGAAACACAGACGAGAAACTTGCAGTTTAAGAAAGATTAAAATAGAATAGAACACAGTGATTTAACGTGGTTTCCGGCATTGTGCCGACTACTCCACGGACAGAAAAATGAGATATTTTACTCTGCACAAAGTTACAAGGATTTTCACACAAATTGCATTGATTACAACCTTGGTATTTATAGGCACAATTCCCTAACCCTAACCACCATAAGATCTTTGTCAGAAATGTCATAAATACCGCCAGATGTGGACCCAGCTCCAGTTGTTATTCACGAGATGAAACTCAGCTCAAGAATGACTTTCCTAGACTTGTAACCAACTGCTCAGATGCGGAACTCAGATGTACTCAACATTAACTGAGCTGAAAAACTGAAATCAGACTTCAGAAGAAACTCAGTATGCACTTCACCAAAACTGACTTTCACATAACTGAATACCCTTACTAAACTGAGTTCCACCAATTTATAACTCAGTTTAGAGATCAAGTCACTTAACTGACACAAACCTTTTATGCCCTCCTCACAAATCATAACATGTTAGAACATAAAGGTCTAATATGTAATTTTGTTAAATATATGTCCTTGGCATGTTACTATCTTGTACACCTAGATAGGACAATTGGCATTATCTTAGTGAGGTTGTTGGATTGTCTTGGAGATTTCATTACGTATTTATGGTGTAAGAGGGAACAATAGTAATCAATATGATGGAATCATTTCTTTGAATTCTGTTTTCCTATGTTGGTATCAGAACCTTGATGGAAAACGCCAATCCCACCTCCGGCGGAACTCCGCCGTCTAGCATTTCTACTCCGGCTGCTAGCTTTGATTCCACAACCAATGTTCCATTTTCAACTCTTTATGTTGGAACCATCACAACTCCTATCAGACAAACTGTTTCCTGGAGAAGGAAGTTCCTTCTCCTCCACCGTATCACCACCACCATACTCGTTTCCTTTCAGCTATAGACATCCACCATTTATACCAGAAACTTCAGTTCCTGGCCTCTCTCGCTCTTGGCTACCTCCGTTATCTTTGTTTATGCATTCTCCGGCAACTCCGTCCCGACTACTAAGCACAGCACCCTTTGGTGGCAATCTCAATCAGAGTTGCACTGTCAAACTGGACACCAATAATTATTTGCTCTGGAAGTCCACAATTCTTCCCATTATTCAAGGTCATCGTCTTGAAGGATATCTCCGAGAACTTCTTTATGTCCACCTCAATTTCTAACCACCACTGGTTTTGGATCCACCTTAAATTAGATCTACGAGGATTGAGTATCTATGGATCAGCTTCTCATGGGTTGGCTGATGGCATCTATGACTAAATCAGCCTTACAAGAAATTGTGGGCTGCAACATAGCTTCTGAAGCATGGAACACCCTTGAATTCCTCATTAACAAAAATCTGGGGCACGAATGCTTGAATACAAAAGATCCTTGACTAAAACTGATAAGGGTGCTAAGTCTATGATGGAATATCTGGCTCTTATGAAATCCTACTCTGATGGCTTAGCAGCTGCGGGTTACCTAATTTCAAAGTCTGAAATCCTGTAAGCTCTTGGTGGTTTAGGGAAAGACAATGAATCTGTCATAGTCAATACCACGTCTCGAATTGGGTCTCTTACCTAGCAAGAAGTGCAATCTCAGTTAATCACTCATGAACGTTTACTTGCACGATTTAATCATACTCCTACTTTAGATGTCTCTTCTCCTTCAGCTCACGTAGCAACTCAGAAGTATGGAGGTAGTGGAAGAAATAACAATTATAATGGCGGTGGTACTCAGAATTCAGGCAGGGGCCATGGTTTTCAAGGCTCTATAGGCAGGACTCAAGGAAATAAAGGAGGAAGATCAGGTCTTAGGCCAGTTTGTCAAATCTATGACAAAACTGGTCACATTGCAAGCAGAGTGTTATCATAGATATGAATCTTCCTACACTGGACCAGTTCTCAACAATAATGGTGGTAATCAGAATTCAGAGAATAGGTCCAATACTGCTTATGTTGCCTCTGTTGACACCTTTTTGGATCCCAGTTTGTATGCAGACGATGGTGCCTCAAGTCACATTGCCTCTTATCTGAATAGCCTGCATCTGAGCTCAGGATATGAGGGGTCTGATGGTCTTACTGTGGGTAATGGCGAGTCCCTTCAAATTGCTCATATTGGTCATTCTACACTACCAGTTACACATAATTCTAAGTTGAGACTTAATAATAATTTACATGAGTCTGATATCACTAAAAACCTTCTTAGAGTATCTAAGATAACTTCTGATAATCCTGTGTTCTTAGTGTTGGTCCCAGAGAAGGGTAAAAGTATAGTCAGAGGGGGGTAAATGACTATACTGGAGTTTCAAACACTTTTCTTGTAATTAAATGCTTTTGGACAGCGGATAAATTCCTTCTTAAAAGTTGTTTCAAAGTAGATTATGCACACAAAAAGTCTGAGTAGAATGCAGTAAAGTAAAGTGCAGTAAGTAAATGAACACAAAGGATTATAGTGGTTCAGGGTGGTGTAATCCCTTAATCCACTCTTCTCCTATGTTGATTGGAGGAATTCACTATTGTTTTTCACCAATACAATAGTAAGATTGCCCTTGGTTACATGATGAGAGTCAAATTGACTATCATTTACTATGTGATTATACCCCGTTTATACCTCGTTTTATGTGTTTCCGGGGACATTTGGTTGTATTTTGATGTATTTACACCTTGGTTATCATTTCGGGACCTAGGACAAAAAGTCCGGGATTCTCGGTCTTTTTCGGTGTATTTACTATACTCTCGGTCACCCAAGTGTCCTGTAGGGATTACGTGTGGTTTTTGTTATGATTTTGTACAAGACATAGGTGTTCGAGAAGGCCAGAATGAGAGTTACGAGGATTGGAACGTGTGCCCGAAGCTTACACGTTCAAACGGATCAAAACGCGGTGGTACTACAACCATACCTTCCACTTATATGCATTTTTATCCATCTTAGAGGCATATTCTGGGCTGGACATCTTCATGAAAGTTGTAGACAATTGAATCATCTTCATGAAAGTTGTAGACAATTGAATCACTCAATTTGGAGGTATACACACAAATTTATGGCTGTTTTTCTGAGGGTGTGTCACCATAGGCGCCCGCCTATGAAGCCCCTTTTCAAGCAAAAACTTGCTGAACCGTTTTCTTCATGGAATTTTTTGATAGGCGCCCGCCTGTGGGTCCAGATCTGAAAAACACCATAAATACACCCCCATTCTATCTAGATTAGGAGACTTTTTTTTATCACCATCTCCTTCGACTTTTTCCTGCACTTTTCATTCCTTTTCCTTAGTTTTTCTTAGATTGATATGTAGTTAGCTTAAATTAGATTTAATTTTGTGTAATCTGAAGATCGATGCTACCCGGCCATTATAATTTCAATTTGGATTTCGTTTTCGCTTACGGTATTCTTCGTCCCGATTTCCGGTAATCTTCATTTCCAACTTTAGATCTTGATGCTTGTTAGCTTAAAGGTTGATTTCTTGTTGTGTTCTTAGATTAATGAGTAGTTAATTTACCGATAGTCGAGTTATATGATAAATCTTCGAAATCAAAACCCTAGCTTGTGATTGGAATTATTTTTATCGTTGATTGTTAGATTCTCGGTGTTGTTAACGTTTTAGAACTTATTCTTAATGACTTTTGTTGAACTGATCACTCAATAATCGTGTCACACGTATTGTCTTTACATATGTATTTTGCGAGAGGGTGCGGGAAAAGGGGTTCTAGGATCACCGTGTAAAACCGACTGAGTTATTCAGATTCGGTTTCGTGTGTGAGGTTTTATATCGACTTGTCGAGCGTTTCATTGTCCATAGACCGTGTCAGGTCAGTTAAATCCGGTCAGCGGACTGTTGAATTCGACATAGGAAACTAGGTTTTTGAAATTGGCGCTTAGTTTAGGAAATAGGAGACGACATCCTTTAACAATGCCAAGAACATTAAGGTATATCGAAATCACTTCCGGTTACAAGTTAAGGTTCGATAGTAGTCGAATGGAGCATAACTCGGCTATCTTGTTTTGCGTAGTTTTAAATCTTTCTTTTGTGTATATTTAGTTGTTAAAACCGGTGATCTGACAAATCACCACGTTCGAATGTGTGTTGACCTAAACTAGGGACGAGACCGACTTTGGTACTCGACCAGATTCCCTATGGGATACGACCTTGACTCACCAATTCTAGGCTACAGTTGACCCGGTACACTGCCGGTGAGATTGGACACCTAGAAAAGGCCAATCATTACACAAGCTTCACAATCTACAAGACTATCACTCCCTGGCTATAAAAGCTTCAGTGACTCGGTCTTCAACACACTGCTCCTCGGGAACAAATCCGTCAGCAGCTATCACAAAGGGTGCAACTCTTTCTCAGACTTCTCTGATTCAATTGCTGCAACTGATGTGAATTGGATTCACAGAGTCTGTTGATCAATCTCAGTACTTGCTGTGTAATTGAAGCTCTGAGTTCTGAGTTGATTTATAGATGTGTTCTTTTTTGATTCAGATAGAAGGCTTAAGAAATTGACAGAGTTTCTGCTTGTTCTTGTATATGCAAATTCTTCTTTTCGTATCTTTTTTTTTTCTGTCTGTCAATGCCTTCTATGTATAGCCTTGATAATCCTTGATTGAAAATTCCGTCCATTGGCTATTTAATGAGGGGAATAATCCTGAATTAATACTTGATTCCACTTGATTATATCCTCCTTGATTTCAGTCATCCGGATTTTTCTTCAAGCGTCTATCATAAAATACGTTCTTGATTGATTCTCCATTTAATGCTTGTTCTTCTTGTTTTCACACGTTCTGAATAATTATAGATGATATATCTTACTCAGTTGTTCCTTCACTTGACTGTTGCTTGACCGATTAAGTGACACTGCTTTCTTTTACTGCTATTTCTTACTTAGGCGGTAGACAGATTACTTTGCCGGTTTACTTCTTTCTTTGATTTCTTTGATCTTTCAGGCATTTCTTGCACTTCACCGATCTTGATTTGTGTGAGATCAGTGTACACCATATTTGTGAAAACAAATTTCATCAATTGTAATATAACTTAGACTTATCCAAGGTCATCACAGACATCCTTGGTTATAAGTCAATACATATGTCTTCATGCTTCTCTGCTGGTACTTGGCTGCTTTTACTCTATTGGATTTCTGTTTCACTTTGCCATCCTACCAACTAGTACAATACTTGTCTGACTGAACTTATACAACATGTCAGACTCTAAGTAAAGACTTGTACAGATACTTCTAACTTATTTCAGGTTTGCTAAAGCAGCTAGTATGGTCATCATCAAAACACATAAAATGTTCCTAAGCTTGCTTCTGCTATCATGGTTCTAACTGCTTCCTTCAGAGTTCTATTTCTTCTTTCTACTACACCATTTTGTTGTGGAGTTCCTTCTACTGATAGTTGATGTAGTACTCCATTTTCTTCACAGTAGGTTCTGATTACTTCATTTAGGAACTCTGTGCCTCTATCTGATCTTATCTTGATGATCTTCAGCTCCTTTTCATTTTGAATTCTCCTTAACAAATCCGGTAGCTTCTTGAGTGTTTCTCTTTTCTTGTTCATGAATATGGTCCAAGTAAATTTGGAAAAGTCATCCACCGCCACTAAAGTGTACTTCTTTCCACTTACACTTACTGGTGTGAATGGTCCAAAAAGATCCATGTGTAAGAGGTGTAGAATTCTGGTTGTTGATTGTTGTGGCTTTGACTTGAAAGTGATTTTAATCTGTTTCCCTTTTTGACATGCATCACAAAGACTTTCCTTCTTAAATGTGATGTCTGGAAGGCTTTCAACTAGCTTGTTCTTTGACAATTTGTTGATGGTATTCAAATTCAGATGATTCAGTCTTTTATGCCAAATCCAGTTGTTGATTGCTTATTCTTGACAAGCAGACATGTTTCTGCTTTTCTTGTCTTCCAATCCACCACATACATGTTGTCTTCTCTTTTTCCTGCAAGTACAACTGTGCTGGTTTGATTGTGAATCACTTTGCATCCTTCTTTGTTGAAATTCACATTGTAGCCTTTGTCACATAACTGACTGATTCTTAGGAGATTGAAACTCAATCTCTTCACATAAGCCACATTCTGAATCTTTAGATTGTTCTTTAACATGATCCCTTCCTCCTTAATTTTGCCGGGGTTCTCTTTGCATCCAAAGGTAACTTTGGGTCCCAAAAAAGCTTTAAAGTTGGCCATCCATCCTTTATTTCCTTTCATATGTCTGGAACACCCACTGTCTATGTACCAGACATCCTACAAAACAAATTAAGCTAGTTTAGGTACCCAACACTGTTTGGGTCCATACATATTAGCAGTCATGCCTCATACTCCAAGAGTAAATCCAAAGGATCTTCTCCTTGGGTGGTTGAAGTCAAGAACCTCATATGTATAAGGCATGGCAGAATAGCTTATAATATTTCTACTAAGAGTATTCGATACATTTATCTACTTTTTGGCGTTTTAGCATCCTTTTTCACTATCCAATATGCAGGAGGAGACCTATTTTCATATTGATCCTTGTGTCCAGGAACATGCCTGGGTTGGCTTTTCCTAAACACATGTTGCATGGCATGAAATGGTTTCTTCTTGTATTTTTAGGGTGTAGTATTCCAGTCATCCTCTGAAGGGTAAAGTCTTCCCTTACCTTTTAGTAAGCCTTTGCCTTTAATGGGCTGGTTTGATGATTTACTATGATGTTTCACGGCACTGGTCTTTGGCTTCACTGGTGCAGGATGAGTAGTGGAAACCACAGTATTTCCTTTTCATAATTTTGGTCTAGTTTTGGTCCTCAGCTCAGATTTAAATTTTCCATTATTTCTACCCTCATCCTAACTATTGTAGCCAAGGCCATATCTGGATCCAAATCTTTTTGGAGGTTTGTAAGCCGGTGCATCAAGTGGTGCAGTGGTGATCTTAAATGGTAGGGAAGTGTTCTCAGCCGGTCTGTCTGCACCACATGAGTGATCATTTGTTACTCGTTGACCTGTTAAGTGTGCTTCTTTACTAGTTGATTCAACTTGTATCTTATCAAGTTCTTCTTTCAATCTTTTATTTTCTTTTCATAGACTCTCACATTCTTGTTCCAAAATTTCATGATTTGTTTGAATTTCTTCAAATTTTCTCATGAGATCTTGGATTAGGATTGCAGAATCTAATGGAGAAATAGAAAATTGTGCAGTGTCAGATGTGGATGCTTTAGATGAGCATGAACAAGATATTACATCTTTTTCTTCAATTTCTTTTGCCATCAAACACAAACATGCTTTTTCATTGTCTGAGTCATTGTCAGAAGAATCTTCATCATTTTCACTGATAGTATCATCTTTTAGTGCCTTCTTGCTTATTTTTCTATCTGAAGACTTGTATTTCTCCTTGTCTTCATCTTTATCTTTCTCTTAGGACAATCAGCCTTGAAGTGTCCTTTCTTTTTACAATTGAAACATCTGTATTCATTATCTTTTTTCTTGATGTCTTTGGTTGAGCTTGACTTCTTGTTTGATGTTGAACTTCCTTTGAATTGTTTCTTGCTAAACCTGTCAAAACATTTTATTAGTAAAGCAATTTGTTCTTTTAGCTCTTGTGTTTTTTTGTTGCTTGTATCAGTTGTTTTGCTTTGATGTGGTGCCACCAGTTCACTAGCCTTGTGTGCCTCCGTTGGTGCACCGTCTTCATTATTCAATTCAATTTCTTAAGCTTTTAATTGAGACATCAATGTCAAAGTATCAGTCTTTGCAAGATCTATTGTTCCCTTGAGCACTGGTGTGATGATTCTCCATCTTTTGGTAGACTTCTCAAGATCTTCAAGCAAACTTCTTTCTGAGGATATTTGTGGCCAAGTTGTTGCAGGTCACTGATGATGCTTGAGAATATTTTATCCATTTGATCAATGAATTCACCATTCTTCATTTTGAAGTTCTCAAATTTATGTTATGAAACTATAATTTGTTTTCCTTGATTGCTTTAGATCCTTCATTGATAAGTGCCAGTTTATCCCACATCTCTTTTGATGTTTGTAGTCTTTGATCCTTATGAACATATTACTATCCAGAGTCTTTAAGATGATACATTTTGCAACATAATCAAGATTTGCTCTCCTTCTGTCATCCTTGGTCCAAACCTTTTTGATTCTTTCTATCTGAATTGGTCCATCATTGATTACATCAAGTATTTCCTCATGAGTGGTTGCAAGATGAGACAACATCCTTATTTTATATTCATTAAAATTATTGACATAATACATGTACTTTAGACATGAAATTTGAAGAATCCATAGTCACAGATAAAAGAAAAAGTATATTGATGTAGAAAGCACAGTTTAAAAACTACTTTGAAAATATGTGATCTACTTGTTACCAGATATTAGATATGAATAGGTTCTAATACTAGAAACACTACTTTGATACCAATTGTTGGTCCCAGAGAAGGGTAAAATTATAGTCGGAGGGGGGGTGAATGACTATACTAGAGTTTCAAAAATGTTTCTTGTAATTAAAAGCTTTTGGGCAGCGGATAAGTCCGTTCTTAAAAGTTTTTTCAAAGTAGATTATACACACAAAGTTTTGTATATCTTTTGGTGGATGATAAGTCCATTCTTAAAAGTTTTTTCAAAGTAGATTTTGCACACACAAAGTATGAATAGAATGTAGTAAAGTAAAGTGCAGTAAGTAAATGAATACAAAGGTTTATAGTGGTCCAGGGTGGTGTAATCCCTTAATCCACTCTTCTCTTGTGATGATTGGAGGAATTCACTATTGTTTTTCACCAATACAATAGTAAGATTGTCCTTGGCTACACAAACTACACAATCTACAAGACTATCACTCTCTGGCTACAAAAGCTTCAGTGACAAGGTCTTCAACACACTGCTCCTTGGGAAAAAATCCTTCAGCTGCTATCATAAATGGTACAACTCCTTCTCAGACTTCTCTGATTCAATTGCTGCAACTGATGTGAATTGGATTCACAGAGTATGTTTATCAATCTCAGTGCTTGATGTGGAATTGAAGCTCTGAGTTCTGAGTTGATCTCTAGATGTGTTCTTTTTAGATTCAGATAAAAGGCTTAAGAAATTGACATAGTTTTTGCTTGTTCTTGTATATGCAAATTCTTCTTTTCGTATCTCTTTTTTTTTCTGTCTGTCAATGCCTTCTATTTATAGTCTTGATAATCCTTGATTTGAAATTTCGTCCATTGGCTATTTAATGTGGGGAATAATCCTGAATTAATACTTGATTCCCCCTTGATTATATCCTCCTTGATTTCAGTGATCCGGATTTTTCTTCAAACGTCTAACATAAAATCCGTCCTTTATTGATTCTGCATTTAATACTTGATCTTCTTGTTTTCACACGTTCTGAATAAGTATAGATGATATATCTTACTCAGATGTTCCTTCACTTGACTATTGCTTGACCGGTTAAGTGACTCTGCTTTCTTTTACTGCTACTTCTTACTTAGCCGGTATACAGATTACTTTGTCAGTTTACTTCTTTTTTTTTATTTCTTTGATCTTTCAGGCATTTCTTGCAATTCACCGATCTTTGTGTGAGATCAGTGTACACCATATTTATCAAAAGAGATTTCATCACTTGTAATATAACTTAGACTTATCCAAGGTCATCACAGACTTCCTTGGTTATAAGTCAATCCATATGTCTTCATGCTTCTCTGCTAGTACTTGGCTGCCTTTACTCTGTCGGATTTCTGTTTCACTTAGCCATCCTACCAACTAGTTCAATACTTGTCTAACTGAACTTATACAACATGTTAGACTCTAAGTAAAGACTTATACAGAGATTTCTAACTTATTTCAGGTTTGCTATAACAGCTAGTATGGTCATCATCAAAACACATAAAATGTTCCTAACACTTTTCATTCAAACTGATGTTTTTTGAAGGATCTTCTCACCAAGAAAGTGCTTCTAGAAGGAATTCTTAATAATGGCATCTACCAAATGCATTTGCTAGTTAGTATGAGCTCCCCTCAATCCAAAGTCTCCATCAATCAGTCTGTTGCTTCTTCTTCCACAGTTTCTTCTAGTGGTTACTCCTATTCCAGCTCCAACTCAAATAAAGTTGTTGATCAGGATTCTGCTCTAGTTGTGTCTACTTATGATAAAGCCAATTTGTGGCATAGGAGACTAGGTCACCCTTCTGCTGGGGTTTTGAATCAAGTTTTGAATGTTTGTAATGAATCTTTGAAGTTGAATGAAAAATTATCTTTTTGTGAAGCTTGTTGCTATGGCAAACAACATGCCTTTCCCTATTCCCTGTCCAGTTCTAAAACTTCTATACATTTTGAAATTGTTCATGTTGGTCTTTGAGCCCTGTTGTTTCCACTTATGGTTCCACTTATTATATTGCTTTTGTGGATGACTTTACCAAATATACCTGGATCTTTCCTCTTAAGCTAAAATATGATGCCTTACAAGCCTTCAATCACTTTAAGAATCAGGTTGTCACTTGGTTTAGTCATCATATTAAATGCTTACAAACTGACAGGAGGAGAGTTTAGATCTTTTGAAACTATTCTTAAAGAAGCTAGCATCCTTTTTAGACACCATTGTCCATATTCACATGCTCAAAATAGAGAGGTGGAGAGAAAACATAGGGCTATTGTTGAAATGGGGTTAACCTTATTGGCACAGGCCTCTATGCCTCTCAAATTCTGGTGGGAAAGTTTTATACACTCTGTTAGGTTAATAAATTACTTGCCTACTCCCATCTTGCATAACAAGACCCCTTTTGAGTGTTTCTTTGGTAAGGTTCTAGATAATAAAGCCTTAAAAATATTTGGTTGTGCTTGTTATCCCTATTTGAGGCCCTATCACACTATAAAGTTTCAATTTCACACACAAAAATGCACTCACTTAGGTCTCAGTCCTAATCACAGTGGCTACATGTGTTTGGATTCTAATGGCAGACAATACATCTCTAAGGATGTCATTTTTTATGAACACAGTTTCCCTTATTCTAAATCTAGTTCCACACATACTTCATCTAATCCTACTCTCACATTTGATGATCATATGCTATCCTTACCCCTAACCAATTCCAATTCTGACTCTTATTCCTATTCTAAGCATCCTTCATCCACTCCAACACACCTGCTGATGATCATTGTAGGTCTCTTGTCATGTCTCCTCTGATGTCACCTTCTGACTCAGAGGAACTAGTGCCACTCCTCCTCCTGATTCACCTATACCTCCTAGATCTAATTATGGATGTCCCACTTCTGACCATGTGTCATCCAACTCTCCCAGTCCTCAATCTCAATCCACAGCTGGTACTTCAAATTCTCCATCTTCCATTCAATCTCACCAACCAGTTCTCACCAATCAACATCCTATGCAAACTATAGCCAAATATGGAATTTTCAAGCCCAAAACCTATTCCTATATGGCCACTTCCTCATCTTTTCACTCACCAGAACCTATTAAGGTATCAAATGCTCTCAGCATTCCTCACTGAAAGTAGGATATGCCAGATGAGTACAATGCTCTCAAGAGGAACCACACATGGGGTTTGGATCCAAAATCACAAGCACACAACCTTGTTGATAACATATGGGTTTTTTAACTGAAGCTCAACCCTGATGGGACAGTTAATAAACATAAAGCTAGATTGGTAGCTAAGGGATTTAATCAAACTCCAGGTGTGGACTATTCTGAGACCTTTAGTCCAGTGGCTAGGGCATCTACTATCCGGATTATACTTGCCTTAGCATTGGCTCTTGATTGGCCTATCAAATAGATAGACATCAACAATGCCTTTCTAAATGGCACTCTGTTTGATTTAGTTTTCATGAAGCAACCTGATGGATTTATTGATAAGACCAAACCTGATTATGTGTGCCATCTAAAAAAGGCTATTTATGGGTTGAAACAGGCTCCTAAGGCCTGGTTTGATGAGTTAAATAATCAGTTACTTGCATGGCAGTTCAATCAATCTAAGGCTGAGCCATCTCTATTTATATTTCCTCATGGTAAAACTCATATTTGTGTGCTTGTGTATGTAGATGACATCTTGATCACAGGTAATGATACATGAAAGATTCAACATTTCATCAAGTCCCTCAACCAGGATTTGCTCTAAAGGATTTGGGAGACCTGCATCACTTTCTAGGGGTACAAGCTGTCAGAAATGACTCTGGATTGTATCTTTCTCAACATGCTTCACAACTTTTGGGTAAATTAGGCTTGCAAAACTTGAAGCCATGTGCCACTCCTATGGTGGTCTCCTCCAAGATTGCACCATCTATTGATCTAATAAAAATTCCTACGCTTTACAGGAGAACCATTGGTGCATTGTAGTATTTGACCTTTAGAAGGCCTGATATGGCCTTTGTTGTCAATTCCTTAAGCCATCATATGCAAACTCCCACTATAACTCATTGGCAAGCTGTGAAACATTTATTTTGCTATGTGAAAGGCACACATCACTATGGACTCCAATTTAAACCCTCTCAACCATTGCATATTCATGGATTCAGTGATGCAAACTGGGGATGTGATAAAGTAGACAAATGATCCATTGCATCCTATTGTATTTTTCTGGCTGGTTCCTTGGTGCCCTGGTCTTCAAAAAACCAGCATGTTATCTCCAGATCTAGCACAGATTCAGAATACCGTGCCTTGGCCAATGCTGCAGCGGAAACTCAATGGCTGATGAATGTTCTTTCTGAACTGCATTTGAAGCCAATTACCAGACTTATACTATGGTGTGACAATTTAAGAGCTGGTTCTTTAGCTCATAATCCAGTTATGCATTCTAGAGTAAAGAACATAGAGCTGGATGTTCATTTTGTTCGAGATAAAGTGATGCAAGGTCAAATGGCTGTCAAGTACATCCCAACTTTTGAGCAAATAGCTGATCCACTTACCAAGCCCTTGAATGCTACATTATTTGCATACTTAGAGACAAACTTAATATGGTTGCTGCCCTATTTAGTTTGAGGGGTGATGTTAGAACATAAAGGTCTAATAAGTCTAATATGTAATTGTGTTAAATATGTGTCCTTGGCATGTTACTATCTTGTTCACCTAGCTAGGACACTTGGCATTATCTTAGTGAGGTTGTTAGATTGTCTTGGAGATTGCATTATGTATTTATGGTGTAAGAGGGAACAATAGTAATCAATATGATGGAATCATTTCTCTGAATTATGTTTTCCTATGTTAACATAATCTACCTCACATCACTTTTGGCTACCTTCCCTTTCTACAGCCGTTCCACATTTCCTTCCTTGAAACTCTGAATCGTCTTCTCCGTGTTTCTCACCCAAACATCTTTGATACAAGTTCCATGCTTCAGTTCTCCACATAATATGCTTTAATTAAATATTTCAGTTCAAACCTTGAACTATGTCGAGGATAATTTAGGAAATATCTAAAAACTTTATTATTGTGTATTTATCTTATTGTGTGACTTGTTGGCCAAGTAGTTATAGGCCTATCTATTTGTACCACTTCTATTGAATCAAATCAATGAAATACAATTATCATAATCATGTTATGGTATCAGAGAGATATCAATTCTCTCTCTCGCATTACGCTAATCCCTTTCCCGAAACCCTAATTCTTTTCTCCAAAAAAAAAAATCAAAACTTTCAACCGTCTTCTTCCTCGTATCATCCATGTCGAAAGTTACAGCCACCTCTGGTGAAACGTTGGCCTCTTATCCTCACTCATTCACCCCCTCTTCTTTCATTTTGATAATCAAATTGACCAGCTCGAACTATCATCTCTGGCGGGCTCAGCTCCTTTCTTGCCTATGAGGGCATGGTGTCGAAGGATACATCACCGGTGAAATTTTTATAGCGTCAGCCAAGATCGCAGGTGAAAACAGTGCTACAAAACCCAATCTGACGTATCAGCAATGGCTCAAAACCGATAATCACATACTCAACACTATAACATCTTCGCTCCCTAAAGATGTACTTAACTCATGTCTACATCACTATGACGTCGGCCGGAATTTGGTCGGTGTTACAGGAATCCTTCACATCCCAAAGTCATTCCAAATTAGTCCAATGGCGCACCGAATTGGCCTCCACCCGTAAAGGCGACCTATCCGTAGCAGATTATTATTTTAAGATCACGAAATTGGCCGATGAACTTTCAATGGCCGGCCACCCCTTAACCACCGATGACCATATCACCTATTTACTCGCCGGACTAGGCCCTGATTACGACGTTGTTGTGACCATGATTTCAGACGGCACCTTCATTTGCCTTGATGAGGTTTATGCCCTCCTCCTTACCACAGAATCAAGGCTGCTCCACCATAAACATGTCATGCTGAATACTAACCCGTAGGCGTCCACACCAACGTCGGCCAAATATGCCAGTTCGTCCAACTCGTCCAATTCCACTTCCAAGCCAAGCAGAGGACGTGTTTCGAATAATAATAGAGGAATGGGGCAAGGCCGCGGGCGTGGCTCTCCTCGACCCCCGTATCAAAATAATAATTCAGGCAAACCGGTTCCTCAATGTCAAATATATCCGAAAATTGGTCACACCCCTCATACGTGCTACTACCATTACGAGTACTCTCATCCGCCGCCCCCCGTACTCCTGCACCCTGCCCACCACAGGCAATTTCCATCTATCCGTACTCTCAGCCAGGCTTTGATTGGATTCCTGATACCGGAGCTACTCATCACCTCACCAATGATTTCCGCAATTTTAATTTATCTTCTGAACCTTATGGCGACCCTGAAAAGGTTCATGTAGGCGACGTTATAGGTTTGACTATCTCACTATGGTTCCTCTTTTGTAAATTCCCCTTCCCATACCTTTTATTTATCTAATGTAATCGTCACCCCTTATCTTACTAAAAAACTATTATCCGTTCATAAGTTTGCCTCTGATAACAATGTTTACTTTGAGTTTCACGGTTCCTATTTTCTTGTGAAGGATTAGTCGGGCCGTGTCCATATTAGAGGGCATATAAAGAATGGACTCTACCACTTCTCCACTCCGTTCCACCGACCTTCTGCTCAAGCTCTGGCCACCTCCCTCCCCTCATCCACCACATGGAATCAACGTCTTGGTCCTTTCTCCTACTCCATGCTTCATCATGCTTTAGGAATTCTTTCAATTTCTTTTTCAAATAAAGCATCACATTTTGTGTGTGCCCCATGTCAGTTAGCTAAGAGTCATCATTTTCCGTTATATACTTCTGAATTTTCTTCTGTTGATCCTTTAGACTTGATATATTCTGATGTTTGGGGTCTTTATTCTGAACCCTAGATTTATGTTTCACGTTACTATGTTAGCTTTCTGGATGATTTTACTAAATATTTGAGGCTTTACCCTTTGGAAAATAAATCTAATGTTGAAACGATTTTTCCCGACTTCCTTGCTATGAACAAACGCCAATTTAACACTTAACTAAAATCTATACAAACTAACTGGGTTGGGGAGTACCATCGCGTTTCCATTTTTCTTACTTCCCTAGGCATTAGGCATCGGCTTTATTGTACCCACACCCACGAACAAGTTGGTGCCATTGAACGCCGTCACCGTCAAATTGTTGAAGTTGGTCTATCTCTTCTGGCCCATTCCAACCTTTCTCTTCCCTATTGGAAGGATGCGTTTATCACTGCCACATATATCATTAATCGCCTTCCGACTCGAGTCCTCCGTGACAAGTCCCCCTTCGAAATGTCTACCATCGGCTCCCTGACTACAACTTCCTTCGTGTTTTTGGTTGTGTGTGTTGGCCTTATCTTCATCCATATAACCATCACAAAACTGATTTTTTTTTCCAAAACCTGCATCTTTCTTGGGTATCGTTCTTCTCACCATGGATATAAATGCCTCGATCTCACCCCTGGTCGTATCTATATTGCCTGCCACGTGGTGTTTGATGAATCCGTGTTCCTCTACAAGTCTTCTACTTCTCAACCTACCATCGAGGTTGTCATTGTACCACTTTCGATCTCCCTACCTACACCCCCTGAGCTAAATCCGATGCCACTTCATGTATTCCAGAAGTCCCTCCTCCGGATAGCCTTACGGCTTCCTCCCCGAGTCCACCCCGTCTTCGTCTTCGGCCTCTAGCTCCCTTGCGTCGTCCCTGAGCCCCCCGTTCTACCTGTTAGGAAATCACTAGTTTAACGCAGCGGAATTTAAAATTTGATTTCCTTTTTCTATATCGTTCTTCGTTTAATGCAATAAACACGTTAAGTAGTTTGACGGTTATACCTCAAATGATCTATAAGATCGTCGCTTTGACCGCCAACGGAGAGTAGTTCAATGCGCAAGCCGTCCACGCGTCCGGCCTCTATCGCTAATCCACACGAACCCCTTGCCGGAATCCTCATTGGATTGCTACCGGAAAAACTCCGGCTGCTAGACCGGACCTTTTCTTCCCTCACAAACTCACTATGGATAGCCCTCTATTTACACAAGAACTATAAGCTCCTGCAATTGTGTTGTACAAAAGAGCTTGACACCCACCTCTTATTTATAGTGATAAATGGCGCCCCAATAGTGTGTAGGAGAAGAAAACCTTTTCCAATAAAATAAAGAAAATCTTCTAGATTGATTTATCTCTTTAATTATAATTTATTTTGCCAATATCTTATATTGATTATAATTATCTTATTACCATAAATCTATTTTTCCAAAATCAATTAATATCTTATATTAATATTATGGCAATTTTATTAATTAAAGTGCACAATCCAAGTGTATCTTATACACATCAAAAGTGGCGCCCCATATCCCAAAAGATTGACTTCCGGAATATTATTTAATTAACATAATTTATATATAATTAATATCTTGTATTTTATTTATTCATAATAAATAAATACCACCATATTAATTTACCACTATAACCTTTATAGTCTAGAGATAAACTTTCCTTATTTGGTTATCAACTATAACCGCATTTTAATCCGACTCGATGTTCATATGTGTGTGACCCGATAGGCTTCCGAATATGTTGGCCGTAGACACAAAGTGCAAATTACTAAAATACCTTCATGCCTAACGATCACGGGATAGCGTCTAGCAACACACCGTGACCCCCAATCATCGGAAGAGTCAAAAGCAATGACTACTACCTTTCATGTGAAGCAGTTACCGTGTAACTTACAATCCTATCGCCGTAATAATATCCATACGATCGTATCTCGAGTGTCAATACATTAACGATCGTATCTTATAACTGATATCATGATCTCTCGGAATAACACATTTACTCCCACTTTGCAAAGATTCTCGAGAGCTAGACATTCCTTATAAGAAGGCCATTTCGGATATTCGATCCCAATCATAGGATACGCGATTCCCGGATGACCAATCATGTATACTCCACATGCTTCAATATCATACCCAATCACTACCGCATGATCGCCCCGTGGTTAGGAGAAATCTCAATAGTGTCAAAGCATGACAATCCACACCGTGATGCCATGAAGACTCCGGTCAAAAGGATAATTACACAACCGCCACATAGTGTGACACTTAATGTAAGTGGGTCGCCTAACGTACGCATTCTCTAATACACGTACACGTACAAATTCAAGTGTCCCTACACTTCGATAGACGAGATCTATCCATATCTTCTAAAAGATAGAAGACATCCAATACGTGCTAGTCTGATTATACTATCAATGTCCCATTTGATAATATATAAGACTAGAGACATTTAAGTACCAACCTTGTTATAGTGATTAGAGATCTCATCAACCATAATTACTATCATGGTTTCTCTATCACAGATTCATACTAGGGACGTTACTATATATATATACAACAAATAATATGAAGACAAACAATATATAATAACATAAGTGCTTTTATTAATCATAATAAAGATATTACATAAACTAAACAGACTGTAAATGACCCGACCCGGTCGGATCCGGTCCAACCCAATTGGGTTTAGGACACCTTTCCAACACTACCCACACGATGGTTAGCCGCACCAAAACCATCACTCTTAAACCCATCTCCAGGCCTAATTTTATCCGCCATCCGTATTCCAAAGATCTCGTGGCCTCTACAGATTCCCTGGACCCCACCTCTTACACTGAAGCCTCCAAACATCCCTATTGGCATAATGCCATAAGAGAGGAAATTGATCTGTTACTACGCAACCAGACCTGGGATCTTGTTCCCGCCACTCCTCTTATGAACATTGTTAGAAATAAATGGGTTTACCGAACCAAAAATCATGCAGATGGTCGTTTTGAGCGTCACAAGGCTCACCTTGTGACCAAGGGTTTTCATCAGGCTGAAGGCATTGATTTCACTGATACTAATAGTCCAGTTGTCAAACCGGTCAGTGTTTGTGTTATGCTTTCTCTTGCAGTTTCATAGGGTTGGTCTTTATTTGAACCCGTCTATATTCAACAACCGTAGGGTTTTGTGCACCCTGGCTTTCTTGATTATGTCTACCGTCTTCACCGCAGTCTTTATGGACTTCGTTAGGACCATTGTTCTTTGTTTTCTTGTTTTACTGATGTCCTCTCACATATTGGCTTTGTTGGCTCTAAGGCCGACACTTCCTTATACGTCTACTCTCTTGATGGTGCTCGTGTTTTTATTCTTATTTATGTATATGACATTATTATTATTGGATCTTCGTCTTCTCTTGTCGAGTAGGTTATTACTTATCTTGGTCGGCGCATTGCGGTTAAGAACCTTGGTTCTCTGTCCTATTTTCTTGGTATTGAGGTACTTCCCACATCCGATGGCTTACTTCTCACTCAACGTAAGTATATTTTCCAGCTTCTTCAGCGTGCCTCTCTGGACAAGGCCAAGCTTTGTCAAACACCTATGTCGGCATCCACTCGGCTAACACTTGATGATGGGCCTCCCTGCGCCGACCCGTCCATTTACCGTACTATAATGGGTGGTTTGCAGTATCTCAGCTTTACTCGGCCTGATATCACCTTCGCGGTTCACAAAGTTAGTATGTATATGCATTCGCCTACTGAAGTTCATTGGATTGCAATTAAGCGCATTCTTTGGTCTCTTTTTCTCCCACCGATCACCACTTTCTCTTCGGGCTTATCCTGATTCTGATTGGGCCGCCGACAATGATAATTGCAATCCTATTGGCGCATATTGTGTAATCCTTGGGGATAATATGATTAGCTGACTTACCAAATACCATTTGGCGGTTTCCAAAAGTAGTACTGAGGCCGAGTATAAACCCTTTTTAACACCGCCGCATAAATTCAATGGCTTTGCAGTATTCTTCGTGATATGCAGGTTCTCTTATCTTCCCCGCCTACTCTTTGGTGTAATAATATTGGGCCACCTACTTTGCGCACAATCCGGTGTTTCATGCTCGTATGAAACACATCGAGATCGACTTCCACTATGTTCACAAATTGGTTGCTGCCCGTAAGCTCAGCATCTCCTTTATCACTTAAAAGGATTAGTTTGCCGATCTCCTCACCAAACCATTGGTTCAGCCTCGTTTTACAAGCTTGAAGACCAATATCCGTGTTCAACCACTTCCCACAGGATTGAAGGGGCATGTCGAGGATAATTTAGGAAATATCTAAAAACATTCTTATTGTGTATTTATATTATTTTATGACTTGTTGGCCAAGTATTTATAGGCCTATAAATTTGTACCATTGCTATTGAATTCGAATCAATGAAATACAATTATCTTAATCATGTAAACTAATTCTGTAAAATAGAACCTCTGGTCACCGATAATAAAAGGTTTGACCTTTCTTTGTCAATCTTCAATGCTGCCACAATCTGGGTGTTTTCCGATGAGCCTTGAATCACCTTGATAATGTAGTTATTGTTTGGCATGGTGTTATCACTATTGCATTTTAGCTCACTGATTCAACTTCGTATGAGTAGTGATAGTGCCACAACAAAATACTCACAATAAAATACACAATACACTTTTGAACCATTGATTATGATGTGGGACTTATTTAATAATATGGGTTTCATAAAAATCAATGACTCAAAAGTGTGTTATGACACTTTGTTGTGCAGATCTTGTTGTTGTGGCCCAAACATTTATATAAAGAAAATAAATGATGTAAGTCAACTTGGTGATGCATTTTCACAATATTTTGTCCCCATTTCCCAAGCTCATAATAGTAATTTGCGGACAGGTCACCAAAACCCCGGAATTCTTGGTTCATGGTGTCTCAAGCTCGTGGTTCAGTTCGCGGTTCGATTAGAGAGGAAAACAGGTGGTATAATTCAAGCTTTTGTCATAGCCGGTGGCCACCAAAGTAGAATTGGTGGCCATCAAATCTTTCCTGCCAGCTTTTAATACACAACTTTTGAGGAAATACTTTGTTCAGTCCGGCATCCACCGTTCTGCAGGAATTTTATCCACCTATCTTTTCATTTGGAAAAAACATTCATCACACATTTACACCAACTCCAACCAAGAAGCTTGAAGGCACCTCCACCTCCAAGGCTCTTTTAGCCAAACCTAGCATTAGATCAACATTTATTTCTGCTTGTAATCATTGAACAAACATTGTATGATCTTTTGAAGAATCTTAAAGGAAGAAAAATCATCTCTTTTGTGTTTTGACTCAATTGAAGGTGTACTCTAAAGTTAACGCAATTTGTTTGTTTAAAAATGTTTTCACTCTTTTATTGGTAACTTTTTTACTTACTTTTAGATATAAATCACTAGTTGTGAAGCTCTTGAGTGAAACGGTTACCGTATACATAGAATCATAGCACTAATGGAATATCCATACAGTCGTAGCTCGAGTGTCAAAATATTAACGGCCGTGTCTTATAATCTGGATATCTCATCCTCTTAAGGTAACACATCACTTTCGCTTTTGAAAGACTTTCGAGAACAATACATTCCTTATAAGAAGGACCTTTCGGATATTTACTCCTACTATTAGGAAACGCGATTTCCGGACAAGCGACTTAAATCCTATGCATGCTTCAACATAATACCCAAGAAGTACATCACGATCTCCCCATGGCTAGAGGAAACCTCAATAATGTCAAAACTTGACAATCCATACCGTGATGTATGTTTTGACGACTATGGACTAAGGATAGTTACACAACCACCATATACTGTGACATGTAATAAAGTGAGTGGGTCAATCTAACATATGCAGTCTCTAATACACGTCCACATATAGTCCAAGTGTCTCCACACTTCAACAGATGAGATACATAACTATCTTCACAAGATAAAAGACATCTAATACGTGCTAGTCTAAACCTGATATTAATGTCTCAATTAATAGTACATATGACTAGAGATATATAAGTATCAAACCATTCAAAATGAGTCAAGATCTCATCAATCACAATCACTATTATTGTATTTTTTTTTTAAATGCACTATTATTGTCTCTATAATAGTTTTACATTAGGGACATTATCATATAGGCAATGTCATAATTGGTTTATTGAACGAACAATATATATAATAACATAAATACCATTTGTAATATGTATAAACATAAAAGCGTAGTAGAAAGATCTGACCCGGTCAGATCCAGTCCAACCCGAGAGGGTTTAAGGCACTACACTAACAACAACTGAATCACAATAATGCCTATCAAATCTCATTAACAAGATCACTACTCCCTATTTAGATTCTTCATGTTCAGTAACTTTGACTTTGTTTTGAGATGTATGCAATTCTTCACTGACACCAAGTTTGATATTGAATCTTTGATTGTTCGTTTGGCTCAATATATAGCAGGTGATCAAGTCTCCACTTAAGCTTAATCCATCCTAAACACACAACAACTTCAAACAGACTTAACAACAACATATTACTTATGTTTTTCACAAAGAAGTCAGTTTAATAAATTGAATTTCAATAGCAGAGAGCTCTTTAGAATGAAACAAAGCTTTAGCTTTGGCAAAGATGCAGTAGTCTTTCTAAAAATTAGGAGGCCTCTTTATATATACAGATGATGCCAATTGAACTAACCATTGCATTCAAATATCTTCAATACAGAATTAAGCTTGAAATGATCAATGAAGCTTCCTCACACCTTCTTCTCTATCTCAACATATTATAATATGTATTATGGACAACCAAAGTCCTTGTTAAAGTTGGGAGAAGAGTGTGATTAGAGATAAAACACTCTTTGACAAGACACTTGTATTATCAAGCAAGTGGTAAGATATGGCTTGTCTTGGACCCAAGGATCAAGTTCCTGATCTTGTGGCCAGATGAAAAGCTTCCAAGTTGATAAATTATCTTGTATATAGTATCAATTCATGGTACAATAGTGTACCAAGTTGTATGACATGTTGACATCTTCTATTATACAATGTATTATACAAAATATGATATAAACTTTGATGCCTTTATACAATTTTGTCTTCTGGTTGTGATATATTATGATTTATTCTGTTTAGACACTTGTATACCATCTTAAATACATCAATGAAGCTTTGTTCCATATTCCGTAAGTGTTACACCTACGTTGGCATTAGTACAAGCAAAATGATATATAGACATACCCAATAGTGACAGGAATTAGATCTTTAATGACAAAATTCTTATCAATAATGACAGGAAACAAAATAAGCACATAAGATCAATCCATTGACTTTTAAATATAATATCATTAAATTCAAAGCCAAAAGGTCACTTAATTATTGGGTTATAAGTTGTGTTATATCGAAACAATCAAACAATAATATCAAACAAGGGTTTGAGAGTCAAATACTCAACATATATACCTCAAGGGTGCCTATTCCTCAATAGCTTACATTTTGAAGATGTTGTATTTCATTTATTATTCATTACCTCGCCATCCATGGGTTACAAGAGATGGAATCATCCCTCTAATACTCACATTTTAAGGCGCTCTCACTTCGTGGGTGTTAAGAAAGTGTAGTACTTAATGCAAGACTAGTCTGCATTCATTTCATTACGATTATTACTCAATTCAGACATTGACATAAAAAATCTCACTATAGATCAGTTAGACAATTAATTTGTTGTCAGATACGGACTTTATTACAACTACTGTCATGCATTATTGCTTGTTAATTTCCTATTTAGTGTCATTCTTTATTACTCACTTGAATTAGTACCTTCCACATTAATATTATTTACTATTTTTATTTTTATGATAAAAGTCATACATCATTAGAGAACCATGAAAATATTTTCGAATATTCTCATGGTTTCCTCTTGAGTATGCTTTTTCTTACTGTGCCAGCTCACTCTTTATTTGAAAATTTTAGAGGAATGTTCCGGTGATGATGTGTATGAAGATCCATTTAGAGATTCTTCTTGTGCCAGCTAGATATCATGTTTAGGATGAGCTTAGTTCCTGTTCTTTCTTGGTGTTGATCTGTAGGGGCGATGACCCCCATTAATGAGGTAGGTGTCGGTGTTTTATATCTTTCCTATTTGGTATGTGAGTAGTTGTGAGGATTGAGGTTGGTGATGACGTTTGTGTTAGGAAATCAACGCGGGAACGCAGCGGAATTCAAAATTTTGATTTCCTTTTTCCCAAAATCGACTCGTTTAAGCAACAAGCATAAAAGAAGTAGACAAAATAATACATTGGTTGATCCAATTGGATTGACGCTTTGTCTACGGTTGTAGTTTCTGCACGAAGCCGCCCAAGCGTTCGGCCTCTACTGGTGATCCACACAAACACCTCGCCGGAATCTCATCATGGATTGCTAACAGAAAAACTCGGCTGCTAGACCGACTTTTTCTATCTCATAAATATCTCTCTAGGAAGCTCTCTATTTTTCACAAGAACTATTAGCTATTGGAATTGTGTTGTGTAAAATAGCTAGCCAAGCCCTCCTATTTATAGGAGTAACCTGCGCCCCTCTCTAGTCCCAATCTGATTGGGAGAAGCTTACTAGTAGATTGAGGAGAAAGAAAATCTTTTCCCAATAAAATAAGAAAAATATATTTGATTGATTTATCTCATTTAATTTAATATCCTATATTAAATATTTCTAAAGATATTGTCAATATCTTATATTGACTATATTTATCTTATTACCATAAATCAATTTTTCAAAAATCAACTAATATCTAATATTAATATTATGATAATCTTATTAATTAAATTGCACAATTCAAATGTATCCTATACACATAGAATATGCGTCCCTTTTCCCCCATAAAATTGGTAATTGAGATTTTCTTTAATTAATATAATACTATGATTAATTAATTTGCAAAATGCATGTATATCATATATATATATATATATATATATATATATATATATATATATATATATATATATATATATATATATATATATTTCAAAATTATATGTATCAATATACATATTTAATTAATCAACATAATTAATATCTTGTATTTAATTTATTCATAATAAATAAATACCACCATATTAATTTACCACTATAACCTTTATAGTCGTGAGATAAATTTTTCTTATTTGGTTATCAACTATAACCACATTTTAATCCGGCTAGATGTTCATATGTGTGTGACCCGATAGGCATCCGAATATGTTGGTCGTAGACACAAAGTGCAAATTACGAAAATGCCCTTCATACCTAACGATCACAGGATAACGTCTAGCAACACACCGTGACCCCCAATCATCGAAAGAGTCATATGCAATGACTACTACCTTTCATGTGAAACAGTTACCGGGTAACTTACAATCTTACCGCAGTAATAATATCCATACGATCGTATCTCGAGTGTCAATACATTAACGATCGTATCTTATAATCTGGATAGCATGCTCTCTCAGAATAACACATTTACTCCCACTTTGCCAATATTCTCAAAAGCTAGACATTCCTTATAAGAAGGCCATTTCGGATATTCGATCACAATCATAGGATACGCGATTCCCGGACGAACTAACATGTATACTCTGAATGCTTCAGTGTCACACCCAATCACTACCGCATGATCGCCCCATGGCTAGAGGAAACCTCAATAGTGTCAAAGCATGACAATCCACACCGTGATGCCATGTAGACTCCGGTCCTAAGGATAATTAAACAACTGCCACATAGTGCGACACTTAATGTAAGTGGGTCAGTCTAACGTACGCATTCTCTAATACACGTCCACGTACAGTCCAAGTGTCTCTACACTTTGATAGACGAGATCTATCCATGCCCTTAAAGACAGAATACATCTAATACGTGCTAGCCTGTTCATACTATCAATGCCCTATTTAATAGCACGTTAGCTTAAAGACATTTAAGTATCAAACTTATTAAAGTGATTAGAGATCTCATCAACCATAATCGCCTATCATGGTTTCTCTATCACAGTTTAACACTAAGGACGTTATCATATAACAATTCATAATTGGTTCATTAAAAGAACAAGTATATGACAACAGAAAATCCATTTAATATATGTAGAAACATAAAGATAGTAGAAATGATCTGACCTGGTCGGATCCGGTCCAACCCGATTGGGTTTAGGACACTATTTCAACAATCTCCCACTTGGCCTAGAACCAATCACTCGCACACACACAAGACCAAGTTGGAACACAAGAATTTCATGCAATACTCGCAACCAGCCCTAGCCATGAATGGATCGCTATCCATGGGGACTCAGACTATCTTCATATCATGCTCCAGTTTATCAAGTCAAAAGGAACCGCCTCAACACATACACGGATCTCTGATGAGACCCTGGTCCTTTCTTCAAGAAATGAATCCACTTACTATATCAGCTATATAGAAAAGGTGGAAGAGTCATACAAGGTTCAGGAAAGAACCTTCTAGATCCATGTACTGCTCCCGCTGCGCCTTCAAGGCACTATTGTGTTTTGGCTAAGTTGTAGAAATTACAGTGACCCATAAGCAAGAACATTTCCAGCTCACTGTATCACCTAATCAAAGTGACTGCAAACCCAGACTCTAGCTCCCACTCGCCTTCATAAGACTCAGGATACATGTCTGTATATCTACGTTTATTCGCTTCCAACTTTCGATAAACTAGGAAACCTTCCTTAACTTGTTTAAGGATATTCTCGACATTCACTAGATTTACTTTCATACTTGCTCATGACTCTTCATGGACTATGAACATCTGGCATTGCTTTTATGATGGTTCCTATCGCAGTAGCAAAGGAAACCTTCCATAAGCATCATCTTTCACCTTATCTTTAGGACTAACATCCTAACATAGATAGATCTTGAGAACACCGGATAGCAGTATCTCCTATTGTGATCTATGATAAACTCTTTTAGCATCACATCTATATAGGTAAACTATAATCTAACAGAAGTTAAATCTATCGCTATAGATTCTTATTTCCAAAAATAAGAACTACTAATCCAAATGCTTTCGTAAATACCTTGAACTACCAAACATTACTTGACTGTGACATGGGGTGATAATTCTTGAGAGAGATATCCAATACCTTACTCAAAAATCATAACACGCTCCCACTATCCATACTGCACATTAGGCATATCCCTTCTTTTGACTAAATCAAACTCCTTTGATTATCAAACAAAGAAATTATCTAGAGAAACTTGTTTGAGCCCATAAATGGATCTCATGGGCTCACATATCATGTTATTGTCTATGAATATCGGGTTGTTTGCCCAATGTCTTCAACACTATCATATAGTCATGATACGAAGTTATAACAAGCATTATCCGAATAGCAAGCAAGATAAAGATAATTACAAGGTTTACACCCCACGCCGTCACTATGGTCTTATTGTAATAAAGATAATTACAAGGTTTACAGGTTCACCCTGGTTTACACCCCTTACCCTTCAGCCGTCACTATGGTCTTATTGTAATCATATTACTATCCACGTCAGCCCTTCAGGGACATTCTCCTTAGGTAAGACAGACTAGGTTCACAACCTGGTTGTCACTGATGGAATCTAATTCAGATATTATGGCTCCTGGCCATATCTCTCAATCTTGACTTTCAAACATTCCTTTATAAGTCGTGAGATATTCATTCTTCTAGATGAACATACCAGCAGCCTTCTTAGGCTTGAGGTTATCCTAAGACTTATAGAACTTTTGTGTGCACTGAGCAGTGTTCTACACCTCATCGCTATGTGGCATCTGCTCACGTTCTAATGGTTGAGTATATCTTTGTGGTTCTCAAACTCCTTTGAGATCTTATTTACTCCTACTGTTTCTTTTGGAAGAAACACTTCCTCTAGAAGACAGCACGTTTGGAGAAAAACAGTTTTGCTCCGCGGGTAAGTAAACATTATCTAGCGTACTTGCTAAGATATTCCACAAAGTTGCATATGTCGTACTAGGCTCCAAGCCTTTCTGACTTTGCCTATGACAACTTCAAATCATCGGTTAAGATAGATTCGACATTATCCTCTTCCGTGTCTAATATGGAATTTATTCAACCTTTATTCTTTGGAACTCGGTTAAGTATAAGGGCACTATCCCGAAACGGGTAAGGGATACTTCGCACGGCTTACGTCACACATTTATCATATAAAGTGTTGTTTCCATTATAGGAACACAATCTAATTGCGTATCCAAAAGATGGTATCCTTCAAGGGAGAATCCGATTCTATTTCAGACGACTTCTGAAACACCCTCCAGTTATCAATTGCTTCAATCCAATTGAAGATTAATTCCTAAGTAGCTCATCAATCTCATACTCGTACTAACTCAAACTTTTCGGGCTTTCCGAATTGTCGTACTTCAATAAGTACATTCAACTATTTCTAAAAATAGTCCAAGAGAGAGATAAAAAATAATTTATGGTATGAATTGCCATAAGCCAACAAACATCAATATGTTTAGGCTCTAGTAAATCTTCTAGGTTTCATAACCTTTTCTTAAAAGGGTATTTTAGTCCTCTTTGGATAAGATACGTATAACCCACATGATTCATAATCGTATGGTTCAGCATCATCAGAATGACGTTTGGTTACACGCTTCCCTTCCATATAGATTGTGCCTAGAACAGACACAAATCAAGGATAACAGCCATACAAATATTCAGTTGAGATTTTTCACCTATATCAACTATATAGTGACATCAATCTAGTATGTTAAATTCAGTGACCTTTCAACTTTATCGGGATAACATTTATTCTTTACAATTGAATATGTCTACTAAATCCTAACAAGTAACTGAAGATATGTTCTTCATAAGAACCGGAACATAATAACATTTATTTAGTTCCCTTATCAGTTTACTAGACTCAGAACACAAAACCGAAAAGTCACAGTGTTTGCTTCACTTTCCGTATCTCAGTGTATTCCGTATTTAATCTTTCTAATTTAATCACACTCATAGGATATCATATATCCGAGAGTTGACTTGAGTTTAGACAGATTTGTCTCAACGTGCTTGCTTAGGATAGAGGCTTCAATAAGTCCTCAATTTAAGCACTTGCCCTAACTTTCCTTTTTAATCCTTTAAGCACTTGTAAATATTTCTTAGTGTAGTCTTCATAAGACTTAAGAAATATCACAAGAGCTATGTCTTTAATTTCCTTTCATAAAGAAAATCTAAAGTTTATCAAATAGTTCAATTAACCTTTTGAATCGTATTCAAAACATTGACTATTTAATTAACCTTTAAGCAATGATTAAAGAATTAAGTCGATACTTAAATCTTGCATTTTTTAAAACAACCTTTCTAGAATTTGGTCTGGTCATTCTTATCCAACGTTTGAATTAATTGTCATCGTATGACTGAATGATCATATTGGATCGTATCCAATATCACGAGCTTCCGATGTTCTTTAATAATTAAAGTCTTGGAGCACTGCATCAAATATGTAGTCTTCTGTCTCTAACTACTATGATGGGGTTGCTCATGTCATTGCTTATTTAAAAGGATTAAAATTTACTTAACCCTTTTGAGAACGTTTCTCAAACAGTCATAATTTGGTTTTACTAATCGAGAATAAAAACATAAATATAAAGTTTGCTAAAAACTACAACATAAAAATAAAGATAAAAGAGTGTTGTTGCTTATACACGCAAAATCAAAAATGGTCTTTGGTTTATGATTTTGCTCCCACTAGTCAACTACTCCCAATTGACTTTCAAGAATCATTCAAAATTCTTTAGTGGCCAAGATCCCTTCTGGTTACCCCGATTCCCGACGAGGGCCGATCAACCGGAATAATTCGAAAGGTAGGTAACACCTTACCAATCACATCTCTATATGACTCTTGGTGGTTGACTAGTCAACTCTTTGACAATACACATCTTTATGTGGTAGTCAACCCCTTGCCTCTAGAATAAGACGGTCCTGACGAGGGCCAATCACCGAAATACTCTAGTCAAGTCATAACCCAATATTCTTGAGATCTCATACGATCATATCTCAATAACGACGATATACCCGAGGTAAGTCAACTCCTGACGAGGACCGATCAGTTGGATCCGAACAAGAGCTCTTAACCGTCGCTATAATATTGGGAGACAATATTTCAACTTGATTTTTGTTGTGTAAGTATTTACGTAAATTAATTCACTTAATAATTCTAATTACGGTCTCATCAAATATATCTATCTCTATAGACATACATCCTACACATTTATCTAGATCGTGCATAGTCATGCATCTATCGTATCGTATAAAATAAATACAAGCACAAAATAAATAAATGCGTAAAGTAACCAGTATGATCATGGACTTTTCCTAGGTGCGATTTCGAATACAAACTGACGAAACCGCGGGTCACAATCTAAGAGTAGCAGCAACCGCCAATAGGATATTTAATATGTCATCTCCAATGGGATCTTTATTCTTCTTTCTTTTGTCTCCATCTTCTGCTCCATTCTTGTTACATTTAATTCTATCTAATAAAATAAATACACCCACCGCACACGGGGGAGCTAACGAGAATGTGATAAATGCAGAAAATAAACTAGGTCACGTTCTTCATAACGGTCTAGGACAATTTTTAAACCAACAGAAAAATTAAATCATTCACATATCCTATCGGTCGAGTCCATGATCAATCGGGGTCCATATAATCATATTATATCTACTATATCTAATCCATACAATAACATCTTATGAAAAAGATAAAATTAAAATTTTAACTACTTGCGTCTTAATTAATCAATTAACGTTTAATCTATTAAATAATTTTATCCAATCAATTAACTAATTAACATTTAATTAATTAAATGATTTTAATCGAAAAAAAATTAACGATTAATTTTAAACCGATTTCAATTTTAATTTTAATTTTAATTAATTAAACTATTCGAAAAATAAATTAAAATTAAAATTAGGTCTGTTTTGTTTCTTTCCTTTTGATTCCTAATCAAAAGGTATGCCTTTGGTTTAGGAACCAAAAGTGCATCTTCTTTGGCCTTTTCCAAAATCAAAATCTTGAAAAGGGCCTGGGCCTAGGCCTTTTCCAAAATCAAATATTTTAAAAAAGGCGCTTGGCTATTCCAAACAAAAGTTGAAAATGCCAATATTTTGATTAATATGCCTGGTCACTTCCAAAATCAAAATTTTGAGAGTGACCTAGGCCTAAGCCTTTTCCCAAATTAAATATTTAGAAAGTGGCCTAGGCCTATTCCAAACAAAGTTTGGAAAGACCAACCCAAAAGCCCAAACTATTTGAACCATTAGTTACCCACAAGACACCAACTAAACAATAAGAGATTTCAATCACAAATATGAATAATATTGAATCACAAAATACACAAAACAAAATTTAGAGATCCACCAGCTTTGACCGGTCAAACGACTCCGGCAGCAGGCTGCCCTACCGCCGTTGCCACCGTCGGTGGTGGTGCCGCCGCCAGTCGGCCGAGCACCACCATATCTCGTTTTTTTATTTTCGTGTATCGTTTTGCGAATCAAAAATCTTTCATCTTTTAATTACGTGATTTAAACGATAAAATTAACTACGCAAAATAACATGCTTATTGCTTAAGCTCGAAACTCACTCCGATAGCACTGTTAGGAAATCAACGCGGGAACGCAGCGGAATTCAAAATTTTGATTTCCTTTTTCCCAAGATCGACTTCGTTTAAGCAACAAGCATAAAAGAAGTAGACAAAATAATACCTTGGTTGATCCAATTGGATCGATTCTTTGTCTACGGTTGTAGTTTCTGCACGAAGCCGCCCAAACGTTCGGCCTCTACATAGGTGATCCACACGAACACCTCGCCGGAGTCCTATCATGGATTGCTACCAGAAAAACTCGGCTGCTAGACCAACTTTTTCTCTCTCATAAATCTCTCTCTAGGAAGCTCTCTATATTTTAGAAATACTATTAGCTCTTGGAATTGTGTTGTGCAAAAGAGCTAGCCAAGCCCTCCTATTTATAGGAGTAACCTGCGCCCTTCTCTAGTCCCAATCTGATTGGAGAAGCTTCCTAATAGATTGAGGAGAAAGAAAACATTTTCCCAATAAAATAAGGAAAATATATTTGATTGATTTATCTAATTTAATTTAATATCCTATATTAAATATTTCCAAGATATTGTCAATATCTTATATTGACTATATTTATCTTATTACCATAAATCTATTTTTCCAAAATCAATTAATATATAATATTAATATTATGGTAATCTTATTAATTAAATTGCACAATTCAAATGTATCATATACACATAGAATATGCGTCCCTTTTCCCCCACAAAATTGGGATTGAGATTCTCTTTAATTAATATAATACTATGATTAATTAATTTACAAAATACATGTATATCATATATATATATATATATATATATATATATATATATATATATATATATATATATATATATATATATATATATATATATATATATATATATATATATATATATATATATATATATATATATTTTTTTTTTTTTTTTTTTTTTGAAATTATAGTATCAATATACATATTTAATTAATCAACATAATTAATATCTTGTATTTAATTTATTCATAATAAAATACCACTATAACCTTTATAGTCGTGAGATAAACTTTCCTTATTTGGTTATCAACTATAAACACATTTTAATCCGGCTAGATGTTCATATATGTGTGGCACGATAGGCTTCCGAATATGTTGGTCGTAGACACAAAGTGCGAATTACGAAAACGACCTTCATACCTAACGATCACGGGATAGCGTCTAGCAACACACCGTGACCCCTAATCATTGGAAGAGTCAAATGCAATGACTACTACCTTTCATGTGAAACAGTTACCATGTAACTTACAATCCTACCGCAGTAATAATATCCATACGATCGTATCTCGAGTGTCAATACATTAACGATCGTATCTTATAATCTGGATATCATGCTCTCTCGGAATAACACATTTACTCCCACTTTGCAAAGATTCTCAAGAGATAGACATTCATTATAAGAAGGTCATTTCGGATATTCGATCCCAATCATAGGATACGTGATTCCCGGATGAACTAACATGTATACTCCGCATGCTTCAGTGTCACACCCAATCACTACCGCATGATCGCCCCATGGCTAGGGGAAACCTCAATAGTGTCAAATCATGAAAATCCACACCGTGATGCCATGTAGACTCCGGTCCTAAGGATAATGAAAGAACTGCCACATAGTGCGACACTTAATGTAAATGGGTCAATCTAACGTACGCATTCTCTAATACACGTCCACGTACAGTCCAAGTGTCTCTACACTTCGATAGACGAGATCTATCCCTGCCCTTAAAGACATAATACATCTAATACGTGCTAGGTTGTTCATACTATCAATGCCCTGTTTAATAGCACATCAGCCTAGAGACATTTAAGTATCAAACTTATTAAAGTGATTAGAGATCTCATCAACCATAATCGCCTATCATGGTTTCTCTATCACAGTTTAACACTAAGGACGTTATCATATAACAATTGATAATTGGTTCTTTAAAAGAACAAGTATATGACAACAGAAAAACCATTTAATATATGTAGAAACATAAAGAAATAGTAGAAATGATCCGACCCGGTCGGATCGGGTCCAACCCGATTGGATTTAGGACACTAATTCAACAGTTTGTGTTAGGAAACCATGCGAGAACGCAACGGGATTTAAAATTTTGATTTCCTTTTAATCATGATCAACTTCGTTTAAACAATAAACAAAAGAAAGTAGATAAAGATTCGTACCGGATTGATCCAATTGGATCGTCGCTTTATCTACAGTTGATGTTCCAAGCACCGAGCCATCCAAGTGTCCGCCTCTAGCGGTAATCCACACGAACAATAACCGGAATCCTCGAAGGACTGATACCGTAAAAAGTTGACTGCTAGGTCGAATTTTCTTCTCCCCAAACTCTCTCAAGAAACTCTCTATTTTATTGTATGTAAATTACAAGTATTGTGTAATACCCTAATTCGATTTCGTAACTTACGTCACTCATATCTATGTGACAACATAAATAAATCATAACTCAATAAATATATCCGTTTTTACATCTAATACATAATCAATGTTGCTACCTCCATATTATGTGGGCCAGAAGTATCGGCACCACAAGAGTCGCGACATTCATGCCGGACTTGCGGTGAGGTTGAAATAATAATAATAATAATAATAATAATAATAATAATAATAATAATAATAATAATAATAATAATAATAAGGGCGCAGAGGCCAGAAAAACAAGATAAGATACAAAATGGTTGAGAAAGACAAAATGTAGTAACACGTGTACAAAAATGTAGTAACACATGTAGTAACTGTCCTTCTCAACCATTTTAGACTAAAACTGTCATTCACAATCTTTAACCTTAATAAAAATAAAAAGTAACACTACAGTTAGTTATTTGTGTATGGGTTGTGTCGTTCCGTGGGTGGTTATAGTGAGAAAAATTATGGTGGGGAAATGATTTTAGAAGTATACCAAGTGGATGGTTGTGATTAATTCTCACACTCTCTCACACATAATAGAGGTGTGTAGGTGTGACATGAATTAATCATACCCCTCCGCTTGTGATACCTCTAAAATCTCTCTCCCATCATAACTCGGTTATACTCCCTCCGTCCCAATTTGTTTGGGACATTTTAGATCTCACAAGATTTAAAAAGACATGAATTAATGAGTTGTCTAGTCATTTAAAACTTAACTAATTTACCTTTTTAACTTTTTTTATATGTAGTTATATTTTCACAATATTTAAGAGATATCAATTAATGAGTTGGGTAATTTAGGCAATTAAAACAAAAACTTTAAGTCTATTTGAGTTATGGGATTTATTTTGGGATAACTAAAAAATGAATAAGTTTCAAACAAATTGGGCACGGAGGGAGTAGTAGAGAGCAACCACCAAATTTAAGAAGGAAAGAACACGGAGAAGTTCTTCTATTTTTATGCGTACATGATAAACATTAAAATAAAAATAAAATAAAAGGGGGTGGGGAGAAAGCAGATCGCCCAAACAAAAAAAAAAAAAAAAAAAAGAGAGAAAAAGAAATTAAATTAAAAAGAGAAAATAGATGGAGTCAAAGGTGATGAAGTAAAACCAAGTAGTTTGGGTCAAGTGGTAAGCGACTTGAGATTGCTTAGAGAGATCACCGGTTCGATTCTGAGGTGTCATGTTGAAAGAGCTCTTGGACAAACCTTACCCCTGAGTAAGAGTCAGATTTTACGGACACGACACGACCGAACTCTGGATTAATCGGACAAGTGGAATCCGGATACCGAAGGCTTTAAGCAGAACAAAAAAAAAAAAAAGGTGGTGAGGTAAAACAACCAAGCAACACCAATACTGCAGATTTTCATAGGATTTAGAGGTAAGGAAATGTTTCATCAAAGCATTTTTGTATCATGTCTTTAAAAGCAGAAATTCATGGTTACATTTTACTTTTTCGTTGATTTACAAGTTAACTATGCTAGAGTTTTTAATTCATGTTTTAAGGCTTTTCTTAAATCGCATTGTTTAGTAATTCTATGTGACCGGGTTGAATTTTACATAATTGTACGGTATTCAATTTCACTATTCAATTTTATATAATTGTACGGTATTCAATTTTACATAGATGAATATGGAAATTTCGTAAAAATCTATAGGAGAATTTTCAATTTCACTATTGTAACTTTTCCGCAAAAGTTTCTCAAATGTGATATCCAGAAAATGGAAACTATTTATTCATTTATTTTACAACAGTTATCCTATGGTTTAAGCATTATACGTTGCATTTTCCAAAAAGTTTCATATCGGTAACATGTAGTGATATGTACGTTAAAGTGCATGTTTTTAGACTTGCTATTTCAACCATGTTTAGACAAAACTTTTTATAAATTGCATGTTAATTACCTTAAATTCAGTTTTCATGTTAAGAAAACATATTTATAAAGTTAGATAAGCTTTCTATAATAAAGAATGAACTGATATTTTGAGTAGATACAGGAATGAAATTATAGAAGTCTTCAATGATAATTTACTGAAAATCATCGTGTTTTGTCTTAAGAAGATTTTGAATGCTTTTAGAGAAATTGTTATGGAAACTTTGGATTTGTATTTGAACGTGTTAAATTTATAAATGTTTTTCTCTTCTAAATTAGACAATAGTTTTCATGTTGTGGAAATATAATATAGTGAATCGATGGTTAAGAACACACTAAAGGAAAAGTACAAAGGTAAGATGATGATAAGCAACATGGTTTCATGGTTAAGTACTAGACAGTGAAAAGGACAGTGAACTCTCAAGGGTCCTCAGCATCAGGGCTCCCGGGATAAAATAGGGAGAACAGGCTGGAGCCGGTCAGGCCCCGTCCACGGGATAAAATAGTGGATATTTCCGATTTGTCACTCAGTTCAGTTAACAGGCCCACCACATTAGGATAAAGTAAATGTGGCGTTGTACTCATGAACCAATCAAGTTAAAGTTAAAGTTACGAAATGATAAAGTATAGTTATAGTAACATAGATGATTCAGAAAATTACCACAATGATATGCATGATAAAGTTAGTTTAAATTGTATAGTATGATATGATTACTTGATTCTATTCAAGCTTCAATTTTGTGTTTACGTAACGTTAGTAGACTTGATAAATATTATGGTATACTATATTTATGCATTCAATTTGCGAAAGAGAAACTGGAACTCTGCCCTGGTCTCAGTAACAGGTATTAGTTCATTTTGATGCGATGCTTCCTTACTGAGCTTCATAGCTCACCCCTTACTCTTTATCCAGATGGTTGCAGGGCTATGCTTGATTCAGATGATATTAGTTGGGTTAACCATTAATGTAACCATTGGCATTTGATGGTGGTATCATTATGATGGAAGTCTTTCACGAGAACTTGGAGATAACTCTAGCAATTGTATTGTGGACCATGTGGGATGGATTAGTGTAGTGATCTTCCATTGCTCGAGAGTTTTATCAGTGGGTTTGTAAAGAAATTGTACAGTATGTAATATACTAATATGTGATGAAAATTATTTTATTGGGATTCATAGTAAGCCCGAGCCTTTTTATGTTTCAGCTTCCGCATTTATGCTTATAGCACAATTCATGAGGCTTCGTGACTCGAGAATTATTCAATAAAATTCATGGGTAATGGAACGGTCTGTATTCCGAAATTGCTCGGGTTTCGGGTCGGGTCATTACATATTGTGATACAAAAAAGTTGGCACATATTGTGATACAAAAAAGTTGGCACAACTCTCCCTATAAATAGGTGAGTGAGGCGCCACCTGTGTCTTGGAGTGGAGTACAAGGGCGGATCTAGTATTGGGGCAAAGGGGGGTTAAGCCCACCCGGACAAAAAAATATTACACTATAAAATTTATGTAATTCAGTTTGATTTATAAAATATTTTTAATTCAGCTCACCCGATGAACTCGATATAGTCCACTGGCTCACTCAAGATTAAAATCTTGGCTTTGCACATGGTGGAGTAGGGAGCAAGAAACTATTTTCCAATAAAATAACGATTTCATCACTATCTTTGTAGCTCGAAAATGTTTCAGTATATTCTCTTTCCTATTACTATATCTAAGTAATGATACAAGCACAACGAATGACACAACGAAGATCTACACCGTTGATTATAATGATCTCTAAACTGATCATGATGTATATCTAAATGATCAATGGTGCGATTTTCGTTGTGTCACTCGTTGTGGCACAACCGTTATCAAAGACGTAGCCAATGTATAAATGTAGGGGGGCTAAGGCCACCCAAACAAAAAATATTACACTAAAAAATCTATATAGTCTGATTCAATCCACCAAATTATCTTAATATAGTCATCCGATAATTTAAATATTGTCCATTAGCCCACCCAAAATTGAAATTCTTGCTCCGTCCTTGACCGTTATACTCGAATCATTACTATATCTAGATATTTAAAGAATAATCATCATATTCTAACTTAAATTGAGTCGGTTTAATCTATTTTGTGAACCTCTCAAATTAAATCCATACTCTTAGTAAGATGTTTATGACTGTTGACATGCATCACCACACATGTCGTTTTTAAAAGATTTTTTTTTTTAGGGAAGTTTTTAAAAAAAAGATCTTAGCAAAGGATAATTAAAGTAAACAAGGAGCAAGAACAGCACTGTTAGTAAATCTTTTTGTTGGTTGGTTTTTTTTTTTTTTTTTTTTTTTTTTTTTTTGAGTGGTGTAGTAAATCATATTGATGGATAATTGAAGTGAATATTGTGTTGGTGATTAATAAAGTCATTAATTAAAAAATATATGAATTGTGTACGTATCACATCCACAAAATAGAAGGAAAAAAAAGTGTAAATTACGGAGTCGTTAAAGCCACAACTCCAAGCAATAAAACTTGTTAAGCAAAAGCGTGGGTATACAATGACGACTTCTTCCTAAACTTGCCAACTCATCTCTAACAGACGTGAGAGCTACTCTTCCCTACCAATTAGTACCATATATTTTTCTCTCTTATTATTAGATTAGATCTTTCCTTAAATTAAAATAAATAGATCCGTTATAATAATCAATCAAGAAAATATATTTATTAATTAAAAAACGCGGATAGGTATTACTCCTTACGGATTAGATTCGGGTAACTTGACGAATTTCTCCACCGCCTTTCTCCCCTTATCCCGTTTTCTTTATTTTGTACAGCTATATATAATCGACCCACAGACACTTCACCACACTTTTTCAGCTCACAATTATTCTGCAATATTATTTCATAATCCCCCAAGAAATTAAAGCCCTTTTTTCCCTTTTTTTTTCCTTCTTAATTCTTTGATTTGATTCTGGAAAGTGAAAACCCAATGACTCTTCAGGAAGGAAAATCGGAGAAAGCAGGTGTGATTGATGAAAAGATTAAAAGAAAGCGTTCACGCGGCGGCGGCGGCCGGGAATTCAATTCATCTATAATAAAACCGACTGAAGACGAGAAATTGGCTCATACTCTAGTTATGCTTAGTCACGGCGGATCTGGCGGCGGAGGCGGAGGCGGTGCTATCTTCTCCACCGCTGACTATGAAGAAATTGTTAAAACAAGAAAGTCTTTCAAGTGCGATACTTGTGATAAAGATTTTCCTTCATACCAAGCTTTGGGTGGCCATAAAGCAAGCCACCGCCAAAAACAGGTACAGGTTTCCGATGATGCAAAAAAGCCTTCTTCCACCTGCACACCCACCGTCGCCGCCAAAATTGAAGCAAACGCATCTTCCACCGGGCCGGGGCCGAAATTACCAAGCGAAAAAACACACGTCTGTCCCAAATGCGGAAAATCTTTTCCCAAGGGCCAATCGCTTGGTGGGCACATGCGACTCCACTATGATGGTACCAAAAGCTGCAAAACTGGAGGAGGAGGTACCAAAGGCGGCTACAAAACCGGAGGTAGTGAAGGCGGTGGCGCCGGCGCCGGCGCCGGCCATGATTCTAATTGTAGCATCGTCAGTAGCGTTACACCTTCGGTATCACAAGAAAGCGGTTGCGGCGGGGATGGGATAGCATCTACTTATAATTACAACACAACAACAACAACAAGGGCTCTGGACTTGAATCTGCAATCACCATCAAAAGAAGAAGAACAAGAAGGCCAAGATCAAATTCGATTGGATTTGGAGTTGAGGTTGGGTCGTGATGAAATTGTCAACGAACAAAAACCCAAGAAAAAACCACGTTTGTCATTAACATTGGCTTTCGATTTTTAATTAATTACCGGTCAAACCCTGCTTCAGACAAGATTGATTCAATGATATATTCAAGTTTCTCTACGTACAGACGGGATATTATGATATTATTCTTAGCCCTAGCTTAATTGTTTTTTTTTTTAAGTTTCATCATTATTCACGATTAATTAATTAGTGTAATTATTAATTAGCCACTTGGGGTTACAACCCTCTAACTGCAGGCAGTGATTATTATTGTTATTATTGGTTTCTACTGATTATTATTACTAATACTGGTGGATATATATTCAGAGCTAGATAGCATTAATATATAATCGGTCAGTAATATTCATAAATGATTCTTGTTTGTTTATTGCACTAGTATTGTTATTTTATTTTATATTTTATATTTTATATTTAAGAATAATATAGTAGTTAGTTAATCGGTGCGGTGGAGTAATATATATCTCTTGATTTTTGAGTTGAGTTGAGGATGATAAATTAAGAAGATGATGAGGTGTGTGTACACGTTGAGAGAGAATTTTATAGTTCTGTGGAAACACGGAAAGTAATGTGGTGGTAGGTTTTCACAAGTTTCGTTTGCGTAGTCATTAGTTATTGTGTGTTGCTTAATTAAACATTGAAAAATTAATTAATTGGATTCACATTAATCTAGCTACCAGGATAATACTATTAATTAATCGATTCATGGCAAAGCAGCAAGTAAACTATTCCGTCTATTTTTTAATTTTAATAGTTATTTGATTAATAAATGAAGTAATTATAAAACACATATAATAATAAAAATAAAAATAAAAGACTTAATGACTTCAACTTAGCAATTTGAAATAACTACACAAAACCTTATATTTTGTTGGCTAGAGAAGATATTTTCGAGATGTGTAAAATGGAGAGTATTCCATTCTCATGTAATCCGTACACGTATGATTGACATTCACTAATAAAATCTTTTGAGTTCTAAAAATAAAACACTCCATATCCTTTCTGAAATATCTGCGACAGTTGATATAAACACGATTATTAAAAATGTGATTTATGCTATTACTTTAAGGATATACTGACTAAAAAATCTCTATGATATATACAATTAGTTCAGTCTTTTTTTTAATTTCTTATCTAGTACTCCATCCGTCCCACTTTGTTTGGGACTTATTCCTTTTTGGGATGTCCCAAAATTAGTCCCACTTCTAATGTTTAGAATTAAATTTGTCTCTTAAATGTCTAAAATGACCTCATATAACAATTTATTGAAAAATGTAGAAAACAAAAGGATGTAATTGTAATTGGTATGTTTTTAATGAGTAGACAAGACATTAAATGACGCTCCTTATTCTTTATGAGTTTCCAAAAGTCCCAAACAAAGTGAGACGGAGAGAGTATTAAATTAGGGTAAAGTATGAAAATTAACAATAAATACTGTTTTGCATCAGTTATTTTGAAACAAAATTTTTTAACACCTGAAGTTATTTTGGAACAAAAAAGGAGTAGAAAATAAAAAGGCTTTTAGAAAATATTATGGATTCATTAACTATAATTAATTAGGATGGTGGAGGGAGTATTTTGCAACGGTGACACTTGTTATATTCCGGGCTGGATTTTTTGAATAATGATGAACATTAGTTGCTGGGAATTGGCCACTTGGCTTATGTTAAATTAGTTATGAGCTGATGACTGCTGAAGTATTCCGCGTAATATAGCAATCTGTAGTGGAGAACATTCCAGTCACACGTGGCAGAATCTGAGTGATAGTGTTTTCATCACAATAAATCTGAAAAATATAACCAAGTTTCTCTTCAGTTTTATTATAATATCCACACATTTTTAAATGAAATGACATTGTTTGTTATCAGTCTCACATTGATATATCAATGACGGTGAAAGTATTTAGTGTAACATGTATGTCCCGTTGGAGATTCGTCAAAATTGTAATATCTCGTCTTCTCACATTGGTGTGTAGTGTTATCAATTTAAGTAATTTGGGATTTACTAATTTCTTCTATTATTAACTTCGAAAATAATAAGGTAATTATATGTGAAATAATTGTTTTGTTAACACTTCTTTTGTGTAAATACATTGAATTATCACTTTCTACTATTAAAGAGATTTTCCCATTACTAGCAACTCCCTTAATTAATCCCATTTAAAGTACCCGTTAGTTTCTAAATACATTGAATAATCCCATTCTAGAAACTCCCTTAAATCTTAATTAATCCCATTTTCCCATTACTAGCAACTCGATCCTTCTTAGTAGCGGTAATCATAGGTTGTTCAATTATGTTGTAGGAATTGTAAAAGTGGTAGAGCCTTACTTGGAAGTTGGATTTTTCTGATTGTAATTAACCATCTTTGCAATTAATGTAAATGGGTGTTCCGTTGATGTCGTTGGCATTCTTGGATTGTGTTAATAATCTCATTTGCGGATTTTGGTAATCTGGATGTATTTATTCCCTATTGAATTTGTTGTAAAGTTGTTACAAATTTCGAACAGGTACAGGTACAGGTGTGTAAATTATGTTAGTTCATGTTCAAGCATGCTCGGATGCGCCTGAATGTCTGAGGCAATGCGCCTGAGCCATAAAAACGAAACAGATTGCTACTGATATTCCAGGCATGTGCCTGTAGTGTAAAATTGTTGACCAGAATGATACATACTACTCAAGCGAGCGCCTGGGTCTAGGCGTGCGCCTGAGCCCTCTAAGTGTGCGCTTGGAATTAGTAAAATTTACAGGATGATCTCTCACGTATTAAGCGTGCGCTTTTAGTGAGCAAGCGTGCGCTTGAGCCTCTTTTCAAGGAATTTGATGTTAAATACCAATGATGCAGTTATAACTTGTGTTAGTGAATTTATGTTACTTGACAAAATCAGGTGTTCGGTTTCTGTCGCCTCCTGCACAACATCGTGATGAGATCCTTTGAGGAGAGGCACTGGGAGCACCGAAAGACGTACATCCTAACTGTGTTTGATGTTGAAAATACTACTCAACATTATATGTGCAATGTATTAAGTAGTTTTGGATAATGAAGTTAGGTATGAGTGTAGTAGTGGACGATAGGAAAGTCTTTCCATGAATGAAAATATGTGGTTAGTTAATATATAAACTACATACATGATAAGTCTATAAGAGTAAACCACATGATTTCTACTTGGGCACTGCTCGATATCGCAACGTGGGGTAGTACTCTTCTCTGGGCAAGCCCGGGCCACTAGAAGAGTTGAACAGGTTGTTCATGATGCATTCACACCGTGCGTTGTGCCATTAAATCAAGTGTGTAGAAAACCCCTTTGTTGATAGTGGATGCGAGAGAAACATAAGTCAGAGCAGTTATAGTAAAAATTATGCTAAGAGGGATAGTACTACAAATCTTGTTTATTTATAATTATTGTATGATGACAATCTTGTTAATGGTTATTGTTATTGTTTAGTAGATTTCAACGCTTTTACCTTTTACTGAGTATTTTTATAATTACCTCATTTTATTTAGTGTTATCATTATCTCGAGAAGGTGTTGATGTTGAGGTTGAGTTTAAGGTTTGCCAATAAGTAAATTTTGAAGTTGTTGTTGAAGATGTTTGCTTTCAGGATTGTTACCTAATTACTTTTAAGCACTTGTTGAGGACTTTTAATTTGGTCATACTAGTTGTCGTATGTAATGCCAACTTGTGTCTTAGTAGTTCAACAATTTTAGTTGACCTTTTATTGTGTGATTTTCAATAAATAATCATGAAATACTACCGTAAATGCACGACTTATCGAGTAATACTTAGGATGCCGATCCCACAGGAAATTGTAGTCAATCACCAAACAATTCTTGATTTTTATTAGATAGACAAATCAATTTCTTGAAGGTTTTCATAATAAAAAGTAAAAAAATATAACTATGAGCCAAGAACTTCAAGATTTAAGAAAAAGTTTAATTTAAAAGCATTTCTAGGATTTCAGAGTCACCACGAAAGTACCTATATTACTTGATCTTTCCCCCAAGATATGAATTTTAAACTTATAGGTAATTATCAATTTTTATCATAAATAATTCTCTCTAATTATTCTCATGACCGTACCTAAATTCGCACTACACGTCTACACCCGGTTTCCCGCGATAAAAAATGGATTTAGATCCCTTAAACAACCATAATTTGATGCCATCAAGTTTTATTAAATTTTTATCCCAATAAAACCCTAGACTTAATTCTTGTTTCTAAAATATCAATTCGGTAGTACTTTTTCAGTCACTATTCAATCAAATAATTTATCAACGTAGAATTGTAATTATTCACCCTCTCGGTTATTAATTTCAACAATCATACAAGAATAGCACACAAGAATAAACTATAAGCATCAAATTCATAAAGCAAAGGAAAGATTATTATTTTTTCACATCATATATTCATATCATGATTTCTCCTAATCATAAAAACGATATCTACTTGCGTTCCATATCAAGATTCAAAAATTCAACCGTAGAATTCATACTTTGACAAGAAAAATAAATAATAGAGAAAAAGATAAGAGAGAGAGAGAAAGAAACCGTCAAAGTATTGCGTAAAATAATTCAAACTTGAAAAAGCTTCGTTCTTCAATTTTTAGAATCTAAAACTCTTGTTCTTGGGGATGGCCGGATGGGAGATGATGATCAGTAAAAGAAAGGCAAAGTTCGACTATGAGGGAGATGAGAGGCGTGAATGATATGTCTTCCACGACTTAATAGCTCAATTACATAATAATATATATGTTTCCTTAATTAAAAGTCTAATTAACCCAAGAAAATATCAAATTCCAAAGAAAATACGGATATAGGCGTGTAAGCCCCTCTCTCTCTCTCTCTCTCCAAAATATGCATGCATCATCATCAGCATAGGCCAAGAATGACTCCCCAACAATCATAATGCCCATTTGGCTTGCTTGTACTTTATCGGTCTATCACACCTGCGTGTGATTTTGCTTGCCTTCACGAAACTTGTTATCTTTTGGACCTTTCCGCGCTTTTTTCTCTCGATTCAACATACTTGCATAAAACGAAAGCCACAATAGTAATCTAGTCCAAGAAAGACAATTTATCCCATGGAATCGTAAAATAAAACGCCAAAACAAGCCAAACTAGACCGATAATACCTACTTTTGGTGGGCTCATCACCTTTGGATGTATTGATTTAGACTTGGAATATTGTTGTAGTTGCAGGTTTGTGTCTTTTTGATATTTTCAACCGTCTTTTCAGTTCCAGCATCATTGTTTATCTCTTGCTTTGCATTGTAATAGTATTAAAGTCAAGCTGACATATAAAATTAAAATTATTTTAATTTTATACGTGTTGGACGTTCTTTTATAGATTAGGAATCGGTATCCAGGATAGAGGCGTGACAGTTGATATCAAAGCAAAGAGCACTATTGCATAGTTTTGAATTTCTTAAGTTAGGATCTTAGAAAATCTAGATTCCTAAGCCAGGGATTCTGAAGTCATACTACTTAACTGTTGACCCGAAGTTAGTTTTTATAAGTGATGATTTCCGTAAGCTGGGAATCTTTAAGCTGTGGTCATGCCATGTTAGGGTTAAGCGATAATCCCCTTGTTGTTAACGTTTAATTTTACACCCTTAAGTCAGGATTCCTTAATTTAAACTTCTTTTGGATTCCCTATTTGGACCTCTCAAGAATTCGATAACTCAATGTTTAAGTCTATGCGTAGACTTGATCAAAATCTCTATAAAAAAAATGCAACTCATACTGAACCATGTCTAAACTAGGATTATATCTTTATATTCATTTTCCTCTCGTTCATGCCGATCGACTGAATTACCGCTTCTCCTATTTTTAGTGTTGTCTTACTCACAATCGTCTACACTTGTATACACTCTGAAAATACCATTTATAAGTGCATGCCATTAATCCTGAACTTCCATTGTTAAAGGTTTTTCTTGCCTTTGACATAATGATAGCACAATATCATAGTTAATTTGTAGCAAACAAGACTTCTTCAAGTCATAGCCAGCCTATAGCAATCTGGGCCCAAACCCATATAAGAGGAGGAGCCTCATCCCCAAAACCTAGGTTATGAGATGAGGGAAGTTCATCTCTTTAATATGGTGGTTACACAATCACAAGTTCTCAATGTGTGATACTTTAACACTCCCCCTCAAGTGTGGGTCTGGGCACTCTCAAGGCCAACAAAGAGACCCAACACTTGCACAATAAAGGGGTGGCTCCGATACCATGTAGAAATCTGAGCCCAAGCTCATATAAGAGAAAAGGGCATCATCCCCAAAACCTAGGTTGTGGGGTGGGGGAAGTCCATCTCTTTAATATGGTGGGTTATACAATCACAAGTTCCCAATGTGGATACTTTAACATATATAGCCGGTGTTTCAAATTCATGGTAATCTTACAATTTTAGTGATTGTGTGTTGTGGCATTATAGATTAAGACATACTTCATTGCGAAGTATGAAAACTTTAAAAGATATTGCTTCCAATATAAAAGTTTCTTCTGAAAATTGTATTTTTGCTCTTTAGATAAACAAAAGAGTTTAAAATTCCTTTTTCGTACTTCATCTACTGAGTATTGTTTTGATCTTATACCTAGTGATATATGGGGTTCAAAAATAGAGCATCAACTGTGAATGAAAAAAGTTATTTCATGTCTATAATAGATTATTTTAGTAGATACTAGCAAAAAAAGCATACGTGCGTTGCATGTGCTTCACTTAAATGAAGTTAATGAAATTGAAAATTTAACAATACAACAGTATAACCTCGATAAATAAATACCCTCAGGACCAGAAAAATATATTCGTTTAGCGATGTTATTCACATTTATCGAACATTATTTTAAGCCCATTTGCCCAAGTCGTGAGACCAGATAAAATTATTCATTTGGCGAGGTTATTCATTTATCGATCATTTATTTATCGAGGTTATAATGAATTTAGTATTACATATTCATCAAGTACATATTCATACATTAATTATACTATGTTTTATAATGTTTATTAGAAAATGATATTGATTTAGTAGCTGAGGAAACAATGCTTTTTCCAAGGAAAGATTGATATCAATTATATATCGTTTTAGTTTGCATGTTCGTTTGTCGTTGCTAGTATTGCTCGATTTGAAATTATTATGCTACACATGTCTTCTCTTTTAAGGAAGATAATATACAATTGATCAAACGATTTTCTGAATGCTCATCATTATTTCATAATATTCGACGACCATTCCTTTAGTTTTTTCTGGATATACAGGAACCCGATCGATCCGAAACGCGGAAAAACCTGAAACCGGAAATTTTCGGGGTCTCGATAGCTCGGGGGGCGTCCTGATGAATAGAGCCAATTTTTCCGTTTCTTCTTCGTATCGTCAGATCTGATTTACAGCACCGATCGAGACACTCGATCATGCACAGCGGAAACAACGAATTAAATTCGTTTACGATTTTACCACGATATGATTCACATACTTAATTAATATAAACTACAAGAAGGTTTGTAGATTTACCCAACCGAAAAGAAGCCGTGATCTTCCGAGTTGTATCTTCAAACGACTGGTGGACGTCGATCCCGCATTCGAACCTCCTCGAACATGCTCCTTGAAAATCTCCAGTTTTTCTTCTTCCCAATGGCTAAGGCACGAAAATGATTTTTCTTCCTTTTTCTCCAAAAACGGCCTAGGAGTTTCTTGTCTCTTGTGTTGAGAGTAACTCTCTTTATATAGAAAAATAACCGAACAACTGAGAGTTATCCCTTTTACAAGACAATATCTTTTTTCCAAAGAAAAATATATTTTCCATAAATAAGAGAGAATCACCATAAATGAGATAATTTTCATTAAATGATAAAATCAATTTTATTTATCAATTAATTATTTAAAAAATAATTAATTAATTACACATGTGATATAATTCAAAAAAAAATTTCTTTCCCAGTTTTCTACACATGTGGCGCCAATAATGTGCCATGAAATAATAGAAAATATTTTTTCTATTTTACATATAATTTAACGAATACTTAATATTTCGCATATTCATTAAATAGATCATTTATATAATTATTCTCGAAGTTCCATTATACGAGAATTCACTCGCGTGTTAGGAGCAAACCCGGAGACCATGGACCTATAACCAGTAGTTACAATAAATTGAATAAAATATTCATTTAACAGAACATTCACATTCAACTTATTAATTCCGGAATTACTCCATCATAAATCTGAAACTGAACTCTATCGATTATAGATATAACTTATTCTCAAAGTCGAGCCAATAAGTATCCATTGATATAATCATTACATCCAGACTAACCCTTCATAGACTATCCGTAATGAAGCAGGAATGTTTCCGTAAACCTTCTTCATTACATCTTATCTTTATTTACCATTAATCCACTAGTGATCAATTAGTTCATAACCAATATGAACTCCGCGAATCGATCAGTTTCTAGGATTAACAATAAGGGGATTGTCTTTCTACTTCCCGCTGGAAGGAATGGATTCCGTATCCGTGAGACACATTGGAACGTGAATGGATTCTTTAACGTATCAAGCAAGTGAGCACCGATATGATAGAACTTAGGTTTTCAATGACTACATCATATATAAGTGTCTCACTTAGATAACAATATCGACGGTCCGAATAAGACGAAGCGTAAATAATAAGATGGTTTAATCAATAGACCTCATAATAAATCACCAAGGACAACCAATTTAGTGTATCAATTATAAAAACTAAAATTATATAAATTGTCTTTATGGAGATGAGAATAAACATTATTTACAATTATAAAAACAATTATATAAATTGTCTTTCGGACACTACTTCCAACATTTTTTTTGGGGGGGGGGGGGGGGGGGGGGTTTATTCGGCTTAAGCAATTATCTCAGAATTTGTTTTTCGCTTTTTCTCTGAGGGGAGGGGATTTTTTATTCGGGATGAAGAATGTGAATCAAACCTTGATGTGCAATGGTTTGTACTAGATGGGATCCCCTCCCATGCACTGATCCGTCATGTTCATGTTTTAACACAAAACGATACACAAAAAACAAAACAAACAAAAACACACACACACACAACACAATGACAGCGTTTTGTATTCAAATATTTGTGTTCAAATATGCACGGGAGGAGATCCGATCTCTGGTCTGTACCACTAGGTTGTTTGCGATTCTCAATCATCTCATAAATTTAATGATACAAAACATTGTAATCATCTCATATGCCAAGCGGATAGACGTAATACATACAACTCAACTAAACATACTATATGAAATAAAAATGATTACATCATGTCCATCTATTTGATAGAACGCAATCTTATTCCATTTGCAACCCTCCCATCATGAATTTTGAAATGAAAATATGAAACCATACTCTAAACTACCTGCTTCGAATGCATATTTCGACTAGAGACAAATTGTTTAAGCAACAAATTTTCATAGGGAAGTAAAGATTATATATACATTTGTATCCACCACCCTTTTTAGTAAAAAAAGAAGTAGGATAGAGTTTGATTTCTACATCTAATCAGTGAACATGGCCATTCCCCCTAACTTCTAGTTAAAGATTGCAAAAGAGACAAAATATGCAGAGGACAGGGTCCTCAATATTTCCCAAAAGTGGCGTATTGCGTATTGAGAGAGACACAAAATAGTCACTTGTTCTTGTTCTGTCTCGGCTCTAATATCCGATTCACCTCTTTCTGATTGAATGGATGGTTAGGTATAATGTGTTAGCATAAGAATAGACAGTCACTATAAGATCAGTCGTGTGTGTCGTGTCATGTCATGTCATGTCAAGTCAGATGATAACCGGTTATGTTGTAAGATGTGTGTCCTCAAGCTACAGTCTTTAACCTGCAAAAAACTCCATGGAAGCTTTAGCAAAAATGGCACACAGGGATTTTCCTATAGAGGAAAAAGTTTGTTTCTTGAATTTACCTGTATGGCTGCTACCATGTCCAAGAAATCTTTGCATTGTTTAATCATAACCTGTTCTTTTGCAGCCACTTTTGCAAGTTCAGTCATCATTGCATTCACTTCATCAATCTTTGATCAAAAGAAAAAGAATGAAAGATCAATTGTGCAGACATGTATATAGTTACTAAACAACTCTTAAGTGCGCTGCTTTTTGGTAAAATAAGAACACTTGCAGTAGGATCTCTAAATAACGGTAAGTTTGTATTATACAGATGTAAACACATCAAATCCAAAGATCCGTCGACAATGCAAATGCGTCAAAATCTCTTGTTGGGTTACAGATCTAAAGATTTTCATCTCTAAATAGATATTTTGAGGTATTTCACCCTAAATAGAAAGTTCATGCATTTCATTTTAAATAAAGACTCCATACAATGGATAAAACATAGTACTGCCAGTGAAGTATAGATGTTTCTTGACCATATGAGAAAGCATATAAAATAACTGCAAAAAAGGAAAATTATTGCAGTCTTTAACACCTGAAAGCATTTCCTGTGTTCTTTTCAAAAGGAAACCAGAAAAATGAAAATATTAAGTTCGCATGAACTAATTTACAAAGAGGACAATGCTTGCAGTCCAGCTTGATTACAAAACCAAGACGCGAAAAGTGAACAAAACGGCACCATACGGAGCTTATTTTGTGACTGAAATGGCTTACTGTTAATAGGAAGTTTCAGCCAGAAAAAACGACTATAAATTCATAATAAAAAATAAAAAATAAAAAGTAAGCAAAGCATTTAACAACAATTCAAAATTTCCAGACATGGGCTTATCCACTTGACTTGCTCGAAGAAACTTAATCAGAAAGAACATGCAGAATTGAGCAAAAAACATGCAGAAAATTCTACACCAAATCAGCAACACTACTGAGATTATCATTGGGCTGCATTTGTGAGCACCATTAGCATCAATACAAATTATAGCCACAACATGGGACAACACTATTACCTTTTGCAATGAGCAAATCGAGGAAGCTGTCGCCTGCATCACATCAATTGCTGAACCAACAGCCTCCTTTAAGCTTTGGATGTCAGCCTAGATAAAGTAATAGAAGGATATATAATCAGTTGCATCTCAAATATCAACTATTAATAAAATCTGAAGGAAAAAAATATAGTGAATCATCAAACCAATAGGACATACAATTGCTCCTCCGACGATTGGAAGGCGTAGGGTGCTAGCTTTCAAAGCTTCATTTGCTCCAAGCAAAGATATTGATTGGTCTTTCTCTAAAGATGCCCAATCCTCTAAACAAGTTACCTGCAACAGAAGCAGGCAAATAAACTGACACATAATTCACCAGATGAATTTTGAAATTTTGGGCAGCAAAAAACTGTATCAATCAAACTGAGCAAAAACATTTTATAAGGTCCAAACCCTGAAAAGAAAACACCTCTAATATTAATCGGGTTAGTTGAAACACACACTCTTGAACTAAAGACATGGTGGTGCGACAAATCATGACTGACCATACTAGTGAAAACCTCTAATGATGGTAAATTGGGTCTATACAATACGACTTCATAATAAGGCCGAAGAGCACTAATTTCAAATACTTCATCATTTGAACCTTTTCTATGCGAAAGCACAAGTATTATCCCTAGAAGAAATAGTAGGATATCAGTAAAAGCTGGTGTTGCACTAAAGGCAAAGTAGAGATGTATGCTATGCATGCAGAGAAGAGGGCTTACTTGTCCCTTGAGAATGGCTGCCAGCTTTAGTTTTTGCCGAATCAGCTGTAAGCGGTGTCGTTTCTTTGTGACTGCATCACGTAGATCAGAAATTGTAATCCATGCATTCCAAAGATCCTTCTGCAGGTAGGTCAGAATCGGTTTAGATTTTAGAGAAAACTCGACTAAATATCATCCAAACATGAAGCAAAGACAATAACTATACAAGCAAAGTGAAGGGAATATGCATGGTCTGGCAGACGCAGTAGTTGAAGTACCACCCCCCTCTTTTTTTTCCAGATATCAATTTAATACGTATTGCACACAAGTCCACAAGAAATCCTAGAAGATTAATGGAACAGGCACTTCGTAAGACCTCTAAAGAGGCAATCCCTAAAGTAAGAAGTCTATAATCTTCAAGGTAACCCCCCCCCCCCCCCCCCCCCCTTCATCAATAATTTCCCCAAAACTAACAGTTTTTGCAAACACATTCATTCATTGCTAGTGTTCTGCTTGGTTGGAATATCGATTCCAAAACATCCTTCAGAAGCACTATTTTCCTCATTTTTTAGGGGGTTGAAAACAGGTGAATTTTAGTTGCTCGCTCCACGTGGAGTGAAGTGACATGTAAAATGATCAGAACCAAAGAGTTTTCAAACTGGATATGAGCTATGTGGTTCTGGTCATTCTACATGTCACTTCACTCCATGTGGAATGGAGTGAACTAAATATCACCAGTTGAAAACATCCAAAACTCCTTCAGTAGCATTGGTTTTTTTTTCTTCCTTTTTCTTGGGGGGTTTCCTTGGGTTTTAACTAAAATAAATGAAAACAATGCTGAATTTCAAATACTCCTGGGCCAACTTTGTAGGATGAGGCAATAAAGAGTGCATTAAAAAGACACAAGCTCAAAGATTCCTTGCTTCACCCTCTTAAAAGAAGTAACCATACAGAAATTGCACAGACCAGGAAGCCTTCAACTGCTTGCCGATATAGAAATGATGAAATCAATGTAGGGAAGAAGGTAGAGTTGAACTGGGGGAGACTTCTTTAAGCCTTTAGCAGTTGCAGGAACAAACTATAGGAGCTGATGCTGGGAGGGAAACCGACAGAACTTAAAAGGAAACGATAAATTTCAGGTAAAATGAGGAATAAAAGAGAAAGAAGAGCAATGTGAATTGTGAAATATAGCATGGCAGTGGTGATTAGATTTGGATTTATTTCAACTTTTGGAATAATTCAGTGGCAATGTCATGAGTAAAAACTTATAGAAATAGCAGTAGTACTACAACTAGTGACTGTTTCACATCAGTAAAGGATGATACTTCATTAAAACCGGCAGCTAACACCATTGTGTACTGTGTAGCAATCAGACCAAGAGTTCCACGCATGTATATAATCCATGTTCAATACAGAGATTCATCCTCTGCTGCATCCCCACCCCCAAACAGTTATGACAAAGACAGAGAGGATGAAGCCATAAGGGGAACTTACTAAGTTCGCAAACAGAACATAGAGATGAAAACCTGTGAAGAAACTATGAACTTATTTATAATTAACATAAGTCATCCTAAATTTCCTCATGTTGTTCTACTCCAACTATATTCTCAACGAATTAAAAATAAATTTTTTTTTTAAAAATCATCCCAATTATAACAAATATATCATAGGACACTCTTGGCACTGAACCAAAAAGAAAACCACATATAGCATGTCTGGTTCTTCACCCCTAAAAGGTGTATCCACTTCATCTCAAATTAACATCCTTGTCCTTAAACAGAGGCACAGATATTCGAACACCAAACTTCAGAAGATGTCGATACATGAAGCACTAACACCCCACAATTACTTATTAGCTATAGCATTAAATTAAACATAGAAAGATTGTCATATTTTTAGAGCATTGGAACTAATGACAAAAAACAGAGAACAGAGAATCCAACCTCTACAGTGTGGTTTTGCACCAGTAAAACAGATTCAGTTCTCGCATTAACAAAGCGCCACTGCATTTGACGATTATACAGAAGTCTCAATGAGTGAGCATCAGCGATTCTGTTCTCCCCAACTTTCGACCTCCGGACATCAACCGCAAAACTAAGAACGGAAGGGGTCTCACCAAAATTACTAGAAATAGAGCTAACAGCATTTCTGACACGTGATGGTGACACTCCTCTTGAAGGAGATGATGGCATAAGCTTACTCGGAGAGGCAGCTCTAACGGCCCCTCTAATAGGTGATGACATCGCCCTTGGTGACAACACCGGACCTTCAGTTGGGAATTTTTTCAATTTGGATGGTACAGTCAATCTGGAACCGGGACTTGTTGACAAAGGTGACCCTGGATCTTGTAACCTTCTCAACCTACTGTTAGTTTCTTGCCAAAATCTAGCTGATACTGCAATCCCACGAGGCCCACTTTTTGAGCGAGAAGTCCCACCACACTCATGCATTCCAGAAGTACTACCCGAAGAAACACTATCCGTATCAGAAGCAGTAAGATCCGAGGCATTAGAAGACTGGTTATGCAATGAATTGTCATCAGGAGCGTACTGGCGTGAATTGGGAAAGCCAGCAATACTACAATCATGATTAAGTCTTGCATCAACCGAAGGCCGTCTCTCACCAATCATAGATTGCTGTAATGACCTAATTACGTTCCCTGATCCAGTGAGCTTGTTCCTCTCACCAACACTACCGCCTAAGCTCCTTGAGGTGGGATTTGCCTCTCTTGCCCTTCCTGGCCATCTATGCTGATCAACGGGTTTAGAATTTTCCACTTGATCTCCACCCCCATCAATCTTTCCCCTTACTGGAGTACCACTCCTCCTCCTCTCCGGTGTACCCTTCCTCACACTACTCAAATTAGGTGTAGGTGGGGCAGCTTTGGTCTTACTGATCGGGAGCGAGAAGGATTCCCCTTGAAAAGAAACAGATAAGCTCCTGGTGGCAGTAACCAGCAATTTGGTTGCTGCAGAAGGTTCGTTACCATTACTGAGCTTGGCATCAAGATCAGTTTTTAAAGGCCGAGCAGCAGCAGAGACAGGACGCCTCCGGTCCACAGATACAGACCTCTTAGGTACTAAAGCAGGGGAATTCCCAACAGTGCTACAATTCCTTGAAACCAAAGGAGAAGGGAATCTTCGAGAAGATGAAGAACTGGAAGAAACGGAGGAAGAATTTGAAGTGGATGTGGAAGCTGAAGGGGAAGGGGACATATATCTAGAAGAAACAATTTTTGATTTGGGTCTTCTGGGATTCTGTCCCTTATTATCCTTTTCAGAAGGCAACAATGGTGGCCTACCGGGATTAATGTGAGACTCATCGTGTGAATCATTAACTTTCTGAATCTGAAAATTTTGTGGGTCTGTTGAAGCTGCTCCAGAAACAGCAACCACCATCATCACCAGCACACACAATACATACCACACAAAAAGATAGAAATCAACTCACAGTCCTTCTTCACATTAGCATTTCGTCGAACACAAAAAGAGCACTGCACCCATAAGCCGCTTGAGTTACTAGACTCTACTTAAAACTAAAATGATTCAGTTCAGGGACATCAAGAGATTCTGCATTGTCAATATTTGAGCATAATTCGTGAGAGCTCGCAAATCTTGATAAGGAAAATGTTGTTGGTGAGAAAAAAAGGGTTTGCTCTTTTTGCTTTCTGGGGTGGGTTTTTGCGGGAGTGAAAGGAGCAAGAAGAAAGAGAGTAGGTGTGTGTGGGTGAGGAAGGGGAGAGGGGCATAGATAAACAGTACATCGTTTAGGAGGAGGAGGAGTGCTTTTTGGGGCTCTGTGAACCTTTGGAGAAACGTTACGCTAAAACCAAACCATACTTATAGTTTTAATTAGCATCATTAGTAGTGCTATTAGTTATCCAATCATTATTATATCCTTTCTTTTTGAAACTTTGAATTGAATTATTCATTTTTCGAAACGCATATTTAATACATGTACTTGAATTACAATGAAAAAAATTGTTTGTGTACAAAGTTTGACACACGAGCAATCGTTTTCTTTTTTTTTTTTGACACAGAGCAATCGTTTTCAGTTTCAATATGTTCCAATTCAATTAATTGAGTTATCGAAATCACGTGTATTAAAATAAAAAAATCAACTTTACATTGAAATTATTAACATGTTCTTAAATATGAATAATATACTACCCCTCAAAAAAAAATATGAATAATATACAGTGTCCGTCCTAAGATGTAAGTTCATTTGAGTTTCTCATACAGATTAAGAAAGTTGGTTAAATTGGTTATGTGTTATTAATTTTGATGATAAAATGCTAAAATTACATTTGACTATCATTAATGCAGAGTAGTCAAAAGTGGGTAGGTAGATAATAAATGAGACGTTAAAGGAGAAAATATTTGTTATTTAAATGGATTTACATTATAGGACAATCAAAAAAACTAAACCAACTTATTTTATTTTATTTTTTTTGTGAAAACGACATTCTTTATTCGAATATCAGGGATGCCAAACATTTACAAAGAGTTCGAAAAATGAATCATAAATACAGATCATCGCTTCTTCTCGGGGACGTCCTTTCTAAATTTGGGGAAAAAGTAAATATTATTTTAGGACCTTTTAAAAAATGGTTAACCAAAAAAAATATATTGTTTTTGCCTCTAACAAGAATCGAACCCTGGTTGCACAGTGCATTTCATTTTTTTTCCAAGATTGCACGTGTTTGGTTAAATGGATATTTTAAATATATTAAAAAAATTATAATATGGTTTATAATTACAATATTATTATGTATTTGTTTAATTTAAAACATAATGATGTTGAATAATGATAATCGGTAATGATTTTCTTCTAAGTATTAAATCACAATTTTCATGCCACGTTTATTGTTCTTCAAAATATGAAAAACATGGTTAGGTACGAAATCGTTTATTTGACTTATTGTTAACAGGGGCGTCCCTGTCTAAATTTAGGCTCGAGGCCAAATATTATTTTATGACCTTTTAAAAAATGGTTAACCAAAAAAATATATATTATTTTTGCCTCTAACAAGAATCGAACACTGGTTGCACATTGCATTTCATTTTTTTTCCAAGATTGCACGTGTTTGGTTAAATGGATATTTTAATATATTAAAAAAAATTATAATATGGTTTATAATTACAATATTATTATGTATTTGTTTAATTTAAAACATAATGATGTTGAATAATGATAATCGGTAATGATTTTCTTCTAAGTATTAAATCACAATTTCATGCCACGTTTATTGTTCTTCAAAATATGAAAAACATGGTTAGGTACGAAATCATTTATTTGACTTATTGTTAACAGGGGCGTCCCTGTCCAAATTTAGGCTCGGGGCAAAATATTATTTTAAGACCTTTTAAAAAATGGTTAACCAAAAAAAAATATATTGTTTTTGCCTCTAACAAGAATCGAACCCTGGTTGCTTATCAAATTATACTTGACTACTTAGCATTAGAACAATACCTTATTTGTTTAAAAAAAATGCAATATATATATACTATTGAGGTAAAATTTCGTGGGGCCCTTAAATTCATAGATTTTGGGGAGGGCTCGGGGCCATGGCCCCCCCCTTGGCCCTGCCCCAGGGGCGCCTCTGACTGCTCTTCTAGTCCACAGGCTAGTCTAATGTTTCGAGCTCTTTCCACCATTTGACTGATGAAGATGAGGCGGGGGGTGACAGTTCTCTTCCCCAAACACTCGCTTGTTCCCCAAACCAACTTACATTTTAAACGGATGTAGCATCAATCTTTTCAAACTCTCGTATAGTAGTAGTAATAAATAAGGTTACAGGGAGAATAAAAATTAATGTTTTAATTTTTTTTGTTAAAACCCCAAACAATTTATTAAGTCTTGTTTGTCAAAGCGACACAAATTACATTAAGGGGAGGGATGAACCCCTCATACTACCAACAAGACTAAGGCATTCCTTTACTAAAAGATTTGCTAGAAAATGGGTGGTGATACATTCACTACACAATATATGTGTTACACGTTCACTACACACTTTTATCTCTCGATTATGTTAAGACATACGCAATACTTTAATCAATTACCCTACACGTTCATCTATGGCTAGAAAGCATGTAGTGAATGTGCACAACACATATTGTGTATTGCATATATCATTTTCCGCTGGAAAATTTCCTCTTCTCTTAACAAAAGTGAATTTAGCGAGAGAGAAACATCGTAAAAAAGATTGACAATCATCAATTATGCTTCCGAGGTGAGACAAGTCTTCTATATCATTTGTTATTTTGTTTATGAGCGTTAGCGAGTCTCCTTCAAAAATTAACACTGAAAAATCCCCAACAAATGGCTTGGAATATAGCATGATACAACTCTAATGCCTCTCCGATAATCGCATCGTATCCACCCTCTAGCTTTTTTGAGAAAGTACGCAAAATAATTCCATTGCTATCACGAGATAAGACTACCACAACAACCTTACGGTCTTTGATAGTTGCATCCATATTTATTTTGACAACCCTCGATGGAGGAGGTTTCCAAACTATTTCGTGTTGCGTAGGAAGGACATTTGAATTTCTCGTGACATTAATAGCCTCAAGATATTGAGATGCTTCTGTATCAGCCTGGTGAATAAGTGGGGAAATTAAACAAGACCATAAAAAGGAACATATATTTTTTAACAACTCCAACATTTAATAAGGAACATATGAAGTATTAAACAGATAAATAAAATCACCTAAATAATGGCGATAGTAGCATTCTTGTAAAAAAGAAAATTATCAAATGTACATTTCAAATCACATTGTGACTGGACAATAGTGCACCTCTGTTAACTTATCCAATGTTGTAACAGTCAATCAAATTCATCACTACGATCATTCTCTTCCATCTTGAACCGTCACGGCAACCCAACCCCAACCCCTTACGCATGACATTTCCATTCTTCTTCTCCATCATGATATGTGTTAGAGAACATAGTATATATATGAAATAATATTGAGGGTTTCGAATGAATACCCCTATCAACACTTTATTACTTTATATAAGGAACACTATAAGACACAGACTTATTGACCAAGTAACTGATAGCCGACTTATAACATAGGGAAAAGACAACAATGACTTTCTACTAATAATTTTACTCCCTTCAGATTCCACCGGGACGGCCCTGCGCTTACCCTACCTCCGTACAAACTGATTAAATCGCCCCTTATGTCAAATAATTACATTCACATGTCAAAAGTATATATATATCGGAATAATATTGTAAGCGCTCCATGGAAAAAATGAGATTTTCTTGGATTTCTAAAGATCGTTTATGTGATAATTAAAATAAAAGGAGATTTTTTTGTTCTTCTTCTAAAACTAAGTATTTAATATAAGAATTGAAAATAGTTTTTCATTAATATAGTAGTCATGTATTGTTTATATGATAAATAACTAAATATATTAAATATGATTTACTTATTAGGAGGCATTATAATTAAATATGAAAAAGGTTTCATAAATGGACTATCTATTTAATATGATTAAGTAAAAGATTTCTTAAAGAACTTATTACATACTATGATGATATTTTATCTCAGGAGGAGATTTATTGGCACCAAAAATCTCGGTTGCAGTAGATTGAGGATGGGGAGAGGAACACTCGATACTTCCATGCATCAACTAAACGGAAGCGGAGAAGCAACCAGATAGATTCTTTCATTAAAAGATAATACGGGAAACTGGATAGATGACTATGCAGCTCTTACATCTATGGTTCGCCAATATTACGTTGATCTCTATACCGCGGAACCAGTGACTCCTCTCCCGGATGGTATTTTTGGGCCGAATCTTAATCATGCGGATAAGAGGCTACTTAATCGTCCCATTAGTTCCGGTGAAGTGAAAAAAAGCAGTTTTTGAAATGGGGGCTCTTAAATCTTTGGGCCTGATGGCTTTCCGCCAATTTTCTATCAACAGAATTAGGACGTGGTTGGACCTTCTCTCACAAATTGGGTACTCAATACCTTTCAAAGCCAATATTTTCCCCGGGCCATGAACCGGACCTTTATTGCGCTACTACCGAAAGTACACCCACCGGAGTCGGTCTCTCAAGTGCGTCCTATTGCTCTTGCCAATGTTACCGCAAAAATCATCACTAAGATTATTGCAAATCGTCTTCGGCTTATCATCGGAAAAATTGCGGATCACAGTCAAAGCGCTTTCATACCGGGGAGGCAAACTTCTGACAACATCATTGTTGCCCAAGAAGTCCTACATACTATGCGGCGGAAAAAACGTAACAAAGGCATCATGATCATTAAAATCGACCTCGAGAAAGCGTATGATAGAGTAAATTGGGACTTCCTCCGCCGTATCTTACACCTTATGGGCTTCAATAATGAGCTTATTGATATTATCATGTATTCACTATCGAGCACTTCGCTCGACATTCTTTGGAATGGACTTCCTCTTGAAGGCTTTCAACCATGTCGCGGCCTAAAGCAAGGTGATCCGCTTGCTCCATATATTTTTGTCATTGTTATGCAGGTGCTGAGTTGTCTCATCCATCGGTCGATTAATAATGGTAAATGGAAACCAATCTCTATCTCCCAAGGGGGCTGAAAATATCCCACCTTTTCTTCCCGGATGACTTGCTTCTTTTCTCGGAAGCCACAGTTGAGCAGGCCTCTATAATTGATCAAGTTCTCACTAGTTTCTACGGCATTTCGGGTCAGAAAATTAGTGTTGCCAAGTCAAGGTTCGCCACATCCCCCAACACCCATGGCCGAACCATTTCTGATCTCGAAAGTGCACTTAGTATGTCGCACACGTTCCATCTTAGGAAATACCTTGGCGTACCCTTACATCATACTCGTGTGAAGAAGGAGGATTTTCAAGGTCTTATTGACAAAGTTCGTGGAAAGCTACAACCGTGGAAAGCTAATACGTTATCCAAAGCTGGTCGTGCTATTTTATCCCAAAACGTTCTCTCCAAGACACCCTACTACCAAATGCAAACTGTCAAATTGCCCGTCTCCGTAACACTTGAGCTCAACAAAATAATTCGATCTTTCTTACGAAGCAAGCTTAGGAATGAATCTAATGGAAATTCGGGGGCACGATGTGGAGGAACGGAGTCTTCATCTAGTAGCCTGGAATCATATTTGCCAACCAAAATTTAAGGGGGGGACTCGGAATAAGAAGTTATCGGGACATGAACACCGATTTTCTTGCGAAACTTTCATGGCAGCTCTTGACGGAACCAGAAAAGTTGTGGGTGAAATTGCTCAAACGTAAATATGGTTCTCCCTTTGATACACCAAAGCCGAATTGTAGCTTTATTTGGCGTCATATTTGCTCGGCAGCTGATTCTCTGCGAAACGCATTCGGCATCGACGACGATGGACATGTTACTTGGAAATTAAACACCTCGGGAAAATTCTCAGTCAGCTCGGCCCACCACGAAATCCACCAGTATGAGGAAGGCTCGGGGGATAATGTATGTTGTATTATCTGGTCCATTAAGGGGCCTCTTCGTGGCAATTTTCTCCTTTGGCAAATCCACCGTGATGCCCTTCCAACTGCGGGTCTTTTGGCTTCGAGGTCTATCAGTGATGATGGTGCTTGGCTCATTTGTGGAAATTCTCAGGAAACCACGTTGCATGCTTTGAGAGATTTTCCCTGGACCCACGACATGTGGAAACATGTTATTCACCAGCAACATTGGGACCATTTTGTCTTTCCATTCGACACACCCTCCTGGTTGGACAATTGTTTGAAAATAAATATGTACAAACACGATAACACTGCGTTTTGGAGATTCTTGTTCCGGGAAATCGTGATGAGTCTTTGGTATTGAAGGAATAAAGAAAGCCACCACTCGGATCTTCCACGCCCCAAAGTTGATCTTTATATCTGAAGTTGTTCGCCGAGCCCGGAACTTAGGTTAGCTTGGCCTTGATTTTCGAGTTTCGTTCTTCTAGTAAATGTAAATTTCCTCTCGTTTGATTTGTAAACTTTGTACAGTTTGATTATTAATAAAATATCCGGTTTCGACCAAAAAAAAGGTCCATTAAAGGCCTATGGGTATTCAAAGGATCTAAATCCTTTTAATGGTCCCATAATTAAGCATATACAAAGGATTCATAGATGGTATTGGTAGAAACCGCCCAGTCTTTCTATCCCCGTCACTTCTCTGTGGTGAGATAAGAATAATAATAGCCTCTAAGTAATCAAGGTTGCTAATAATAAACATCAAAATACACAAAAAACCAGCTATCAAATAAAAGACAACGAACAGAACAAACAGTTTGTTACAAAGTCTAGGAGCTCAAACTGAGCTCGGGGGGGATGAACAAAGCAAGAGCTTTGGCAAAGTTATCCGTAGTCTTCCCAATTGAAAATGGAACTCCTTTTATACACAGATTCAACAACATCAGCAAAGTGTGCAATATAGCCATTGAGAATGAAATTCAATGTTCAAAAAAGCAAGTTGATTGGAGCTAGCAAGGTTCCTCTCCACTTCCTCTTCATTTCAAGATAGATATCAGCATAAATGGAGCACCCAATGTCATTATATCCATTGCACAAAAGACAAAGGATTAGATGGAAAGTGATGATTGGACCTTATACTTGCAAGAGCCTTCTGCTCTCTTTTCCACCCATAGACCATCTTCAAGATCACTGGATCTCTATGTATTTCATTATAGTGATATAAACAAGTTGATGTATCTTGATTAAAGTAACAACTGTAACGCCCCTAGTCTCCGGGTCTGGTAGTGCTAAATGAGTCATAAATGGTCCGGTCTGGCGTCCTCGCCAGGACGGGAAAGACTGTTCCTGGATCGTTCCTACCAGAGGTAACTAGAGGTCATCCTTACACCGTCTTCTTATAAGGTGCAGCGCATAATTCCGTCTGATAGTTGGCTATGAATACCATTCTGTAACGCCCCCAGACCCCGAGTCTGGTAGCGCTAAATGAATTATAAATGGTCCGGTCAACTACTTAATTAGACCGCCGTCCTCGCTTGGTCTAAAAGAGCTAACCCGAGTTGACAAGACATTTATGCCTCACACTTATATATGGGTGAGCATTCTACTACTTTACCAATGTGGGACTCTACACAACACTTTCAAATTCATCAGATCAAGGCTGGATCAAATGGAACCATGAATAGTGATTTGTATGATATCATAATTATGTTCTTGATCAGAATCCGTCGTTCAACCCTAAAATGTGTTTGATCTTTGTATGTAGCTTGATAAAATGATCTTAAACAATTATATAGATTCTTTATAAGTTAGAATATTCACAATGGGTGTTACTAGACAAATATAGCACTCAAATCTCCAACATGTTCTCATGAATTACAACATTTCTTTGACCGAAAATCTTTTAGAATTAAAAAGAAGACAAAATACAAACAAAGCTGAGAAATTGTTTCTCTATTTACAATTATATGAGTGTGTATAAGCTTAGATTGCTAGAGGATTTAGTTTATGAGCTCATGCTCACTAGTCTTCACTATGAGTTGATCTTATCATCTTATATGGGTCTTTTTAACGGCTTCATTCTTCAATAAAAGTCTTTGGAGCGTAGATTACTATTCATGAGCCGTTTTGCATAAAGTGTTGTTATGATCTTTATTAAGGACATTTATTGTCATTAATCAACCCTAATCAGGTCTAACAAGTTTCTAAGATCATATAGCTGTGTCCTTCTCGATCTTATAGTCTTGATCTTCATTCCACTAGAAAAACTAGCCGTTGCATTTGAAATGGCTAAGACATTTTTAATCTTCAGTAATTTTATGGTGGCCCTGGACCAAATGTTTAGACAAGCATGTCATCGATTTGTAAATATATGATTGGCTATTGAATTTCATACATAGGGACCAGAAATCTCTTAATTTCTAATTATTAGACACACAAAGTAGGATTTGGTTATGCACCGTAGTAAAATTTGTGTTTAATCTTACTTTGTGTTTGAGTGGCTTTGATCAATGTTGGCTATGTAATCTTGCACTAGCAAATCATTTATGTATTTTTAGGTGTATATCATCTCTATGAAGTGATAAAAATGTAACACATGACATAATGCGTTGCATTGTGCATCATACATAATACGTTATAAAACATCAATTTCCGTTCTTTTTCTTTTGCTTTCGTTTTTCTATTTTAATTTTGGTCGCCATCTGATGCTGTGGGCAATTATCTTGTTTTGTTCCATGGTTTCCTCGGCTCCTACCCTCCGGCGATGGCTCTGCATGTTGGTTTTCTGGCGGCTGTTGGCCTATGAATCCCTTCCGGTTGGGTTTTGGGGATTCCCTTGGAGCTTTACGATGGTGGTTGCTGATGGCTTTGCAGATCTGGCGCTTTTGTTGGGCTAACAGTAGTGGCGATTCGATCTCCAATGTGTGCGGGGTAGTTGCTGTTTTCCGGTCTCTTCTCCTTCTACCATGGTCTTCGGTGGTGTTGTTGCTTGCTCTTGGCTGCTTCTCTTAGCGGCGGCTTGGCTCATTTGCAGCTGGGGTGGTAGTCATTTTCCGGACGGTGCTCTGTTTGTTGCCGATCGTTTCATAAGAAAAAAAAATTGTTGTTGGTTCCGTTCCTTTGGCTCTGTGGTTCTTGCCCTCTTTTTATGCTCGGCTGATGGCTCGATTTCTGTGCTCTCACTCGTTCTTGTCAAGGCTTCTCAGAAAGGGGTTATTCTGATGCAGGGAGGCTTCAATAGAGAGCTGTATACGTGGCAACATTTGGACTACACAGTTTCATCCTCAATAGGGAATTGCATACGTGGCATAAAACTGTGTGGTTCAGATGTTGCCACGTATGCAGCTCTCTATTGAAGCCTCCCTGCATCAGAATAACCCCTCAGAAAGATTTATGCTCTTGACAGTTTAGATTAGCTTTGGCTCTGTGACGCCCCGTTCCGGACACCGAGTCCTTATCCGGAAAGAACGCCCGGCACGCATATATTTTTTTCATTAATAAATCAAAGAAGTATATATACGTAAGCTTACATCATCATACATTAATATCAATTGCAAAACGGAAGACTTAAAAGAACAACTCGGGAATGTCAAACGACAAACAAAACAGATCGATCAAAGTTTCAGATCAAGTCTAAGAACATCCTCAAAAGAAACAACAGAATTAAATGTTGTTTAAACTATTACAATCCCAAATAAAAAAAAATGAAACGGGAAGCTAAAAGACTAGTGGCATTTCAAACGTTAAACGTTTACAATTCCAAAGTATTATTGAAACCATGAAAATTAAAGTAAACTTCATTCGAACTCCAAGCTCATACGTCTGCATCTTGACTATCGTCATAGCCAAACTCATCTACTTGCCAATCTTCTCGGGGTGGGGTACAATAAGGAAAAAGGGCAAGTGCATTTTGTACTCAGTAAGGGGTAGAAGATCCGTAACACATATATATAATCTACACATCTACCACATATGTTGCATTAAAATACACTCCCCTCTGCTAGGCCTGCTAGCACCGTCACGAGCAATTATCTATATTACATTGTAATTCAAGGACACAATGCCCGAATGATGGGTATGCACCGGGACATATTCAGCACCTCATGTAGCACGGATGGTTCCGTGTGAAACATTTCCCAAAACCCGAATATTGTCCGTTACGTATGAGAAATGATTTCATGCTGCGAATCATAAATATGCCTCACCAAGAATTACAACGTTTTATCTTTTAGACTCATCACATATGTTTTTACGCTTTTAGATCTAACCACCTAGTTCATTCACATATAAGGCTCCTTTAGGGACTTCTAGTCCTAGACATCTATTTACGATACCTAACACGTTGTAAAAGGAATCATTAACTACTAAGTCAATGACCCACATGGCCTAAACAACGCCTTCCGGTGCTCCCACCTTCTCCCCGCAGAGGGTCTCAGTTGTGGTGCGATTTGATACAAGCGCTACTGAAGTCGATGTTAGACATTGTCAATTAACATATAATGTTCCAACAGAACACGCAAACCACATCTTATCTTATATTACACATAAAAGCACAAAATCATTATTATTTCCAGAAACAAAAGGGAATAAAACAATTCAAACAAAAATCCCCTTTGTTTCTTTTTTTTTTTTCTTCTCTCGCATGAAAAGAAACATACAGTGTTCTTTTAGCTTATTTTAATCATTGTTTTTTTTTTTTTGGTCTGCATATCCCTTCTCCTTTTTAACCAGTCGAGAGGATTGCCTGAGTGCAAGTTGCTCCCTTTTCTTTTATTATTATTATTATTATTATTATATAGCCTTCAGAATACACATGAGTATAGGCTTCTTCACCCCTCTGTTGTCTTTTTTTTTCGACAGCTACATAACAGAACCCAAACATATCTATATATATATCTGAAAACGAAACCTTTACCACACCAACAGGAAGCAATTAAATAATTAAAATTAAAATACGGTTGAACACCCTTTATCTTGCTATTGATAGAAATTTGATCCAAAATCAAACCAAAGCACAAATTCCAAAAGCCTGAGATTTTTCCTTCGATTCTATGAACAATCTACAAACCCCGACGACTACGATTAACAACACAACCTATATATCATCCTAAACACAATAATTACCCAAAAACGAATACGATTCTAAAAGGACCTAAAAGATGGATACTTACGAAATACGGAATTGTTGATGTCAAAAGAACGCTCGTAACGAGACGATCACTTTTCTCTACTGCGGTCTGCACAAATTATCAACCTTTAAGCCTCGAAATTGAAAGACGGTGTCCGAACTCCCTTTTTTTCCCTCAGCCGTCGACCTCTCCCAACTTTTCGAGAAAAAATTGTACGTAAACGTTAATGAATTTAATTAGGTAATAGTCTTTTTTTATACCCAATTAAAAAATCCTTAATCAAAATCCTTTTTAATCTTTTTTTTTATCTTTTAGGTTAAGAAATAAAATAGGAAAATATATAATAAATCCCATTTTACTCTTTTACCCATCTTAAATTTTTGGGGTATTACATAGCCTTTGGGTTGTGTTAGTGAGCCCGTTAGTGGCACGTTTAGTCTGATTTGTCCGTGTTCGTCCGGTGACGGCCGGTGGTTAGTCGGCAGTTTATGGTGTGTTTTGTACTAGTTTCTCTTTTAGTTAAAGATATTTTCGTTTCTGATGATACGAGGATTTACTCCTCCACGTGGGATTTTATGATTGGCCCAGCTTGCATGTGGAAAAGTCTGTGTTGGTGATCCACATCGAGTCGATTTGGGATACGCCAGTGAAGGCCATTGTTCAGGGGAGGTTCCACAAGTGTCCGACATCGGACATCTACATCGGTGTGCATCGAGACGATACCATAGAGTTCTGTCCAGGGCCATGGGCCCACTTCTAATAGGTTTCTTGGGTAAGGAGGCAAGGCCCATTAAAGGGTATTTCTGCCAATGTACCAAACCGCCCTAAATTTAGGGCAGAAGAAGGACATGTGCCTATAAATACATAGCTCCAGGAACTACGTAAGGCTTGATTCCTGGACTTTCAGACAGGATACGTAGGCAATCCAAGATACATTCTTGGACTCGGCCCATAATACACCAAAAATACCACCTTTCATTCATATTTAGCCATTTCGATCTCTTACAGCTCATCCTTAGATTACACGTGGCCTCAATTCACTGGTGGTGCGTTATTTAGCATCGTCATTTGGCGCTAGAAGGAGGGCATCTACCGGTGAGTTGGTAAAGAGATTGCAATGGTGCCGCCAGCAAGGAAGAAACCGACGAACAAAGCAAGAACATGCGGATCGAAGAGCGCACGGATATAGATCCGGCGGGGGTTCCATCCCAGATTCAAGAAGTCCCCACTGGATCTAGACCCGCGGTTGCAGATCCACCCAGGCCTCAGCTTCCCCCACAGCTGCAAGACATGGCAGACCACTTAGCATCTTTGGATGAGGACGCCTTGAAGAGGGTGGTAGCCTCGGCATTCATAGGTAAGGGAATCTGCAATCCCCCTGAAGAACATCAGTTAGATCCCCCAGGTCGTAAGGAGATTGATAATGCTAAGGGGAAGGGGCCAGTCGAGCCTCAAGAAGAGTATGAGGAAGGCGCGATTGAAATCAGCGTGACGAACGCCCGCAAACGTCCTAAACAAGAAAAGCTTCAGCGGCAGGTCGAGGATAGCATCCGAAACGAGTTCAACCGCATTGTGGGGAAAGATCAACCCACTGAATGGCTTGAGTCACCATTTAGTCCCGAAATCGAGATATATACGATGCCCGAATCCTTTAAGCCACCCAAGATGGAGCCCTATGACGGTACTACGGACCCAGAGGACCATCTATATCGATACATATCTCTGATGAGGTTGAGAAACGCCAATGACGCCATGAAGTGTCGAGCTTTCGATACGTTGCTCACAGGTCGAGCTCGGGAATGGTTTCACAAGCTACGTCCCGGGTCGATCTCTAGCTTTTTCTTGTTGGGACAAAAATTCCGAGACGCTTTCATTGGGAACAAGAAGTTCCACCTTAGCGCTACGCACCTCATGAATATCAAGCAAGACAAAGGGAATCTACTATCGACTTCATGAGACGTTTCAACCTTGAAGCCATGAAAGTGCATAATGCCAGTGATGCACTGCAAGTTAATGCCTTTGTGGGAGGTCTGCGGAATATGAAGCTGTATGATAAGTTATCCAAGAAAATGCCGAATGATATGGATGAATGTGTGAACATAGTCCATAGATTCTGGCAAGGTGAAGAGGCAGTGCGTCTGCACACCATTTCACTTGGCCTCAACTCGAGGAACGACTCCCGAAGCCAGACCAAGGGTCAGCCTAGGGGTCGGAACGAAGAAAGCAAGTCCAACGTCTTTGATCGACCGACGACCCCGATATCGGATCGGTTAGGAAAGAAAGGAAATTTGAAAGACCGAGATTTTATACCCCTCAACGGATCTCGGGGGAGGTATTGGCAATCATGATCAAGAAGAACATCGCTCGGACACCTAAGCCGATGTCCAAAGATCCAGAGAAAAGAAAAAATACTCACAAGTATTGTGACTACCACAGAGATGTGGGGCACGACACGGAGGAATGCTTTGATTTGAAGAGGGATATCGACGCCTGTATCCAAGAGGGTCGATTGGATGAAGTTGTCGACAGGTCAGAAAAAGACGAGCCAAAGGGCCGTCGGGAGTACAAGAGAAAAAGCTACAACGGAAAGGAAGATCGGTCTCCACGTCGAGATAATCGGAATCGCCGAGAGAGGTCATCCGACCCAACATACAGAGACAATCGCCGAGATGACCCTCGAGAAGTTCAGAACCGAGATCCTTATCGAGATAATCGTGCCGGATATGACGTTAACACAATCGTTGCAGAGCATGAGTCAGATCGGCCTCGATCAAGTCGACATTCGTCAGACAGATCGAGAGAGTCAAAAAGGATCAGGTTTACCACGGAGGTGGGTTATGGGCCTAAGGACGATGTTCCGAGTTCCCACAGCCATAGTGAGGGGTTAGTGATCGAAGCGGTAATAAGCAGAGGACGAGTAAAAAGGGTTTGTGTGGACAAGTGGAAGCGCCGTTAATATCCTTTATTATTCAAAGCATTTAAGGCCATGAGGTTGAAAGATGAAGACATTATTCCGTTATCTACCCCTTTATTTGGTTTTACAGACAGGCCATCCATCCCGTCGGGTCGATCAATTTGTTAACGACGGTGGGAGACGGAGAAAAGGGTCGGACGATGGAAATGACCTATGTCGTAGTTAAGGCCCCTTCGGGGTATAACGCGATATTGGGCCGACCGGCTCTATATGATCTCGTAGCCGTTATCTCGACCTTCCACAACAAAGATGAAGTTTCCAACCCGGTACGGTACCCATGAAGTCAAAGGAGACGTTGAGGTAGCCCGGAACCGTAGTCCGGTTACGATCAAAGGAAAAGGGGTTGGGGGTATTGGTTGAGGAGTTGATACCGAAGAAGAGGAAGATCGGAGCGGGTTTCGCCGACCCGACCGAGGAAGTTCGAGTTTGGAGAGAGGAAGAAGGTCAAGGGATCCAGATCGGGAAGTGGATGCCACACCCCGACATGAGAGCCTTGGTCGACCTCCTAGTTGAGTTTCGAGACGTTTTTGCATGGAAGGCGAGATGACATGCCCGCCTATCGGCGATATAGCGGTGCACCAACTTAACGTCGATCCCAAAAAGAGGCCGATACGGCAAAAGAAGAGAAATCTTGCCCCCGAGAGAAAAGAAGCAGTAAGAAAAGAAGTCGACAAGTTGCTAGTTGCTGGAATCGTGAGAGAGGTATTTTACCCGGATTGGTTGGCCAATCCAGTATTAGTTAAGAAGCCAGATCAAAGCTGGCGAATGTGTGTCGACTTCACAGATCTTAATAAGGCATGTCCCAAGGATTCTTACCCGCTGCCGAAGATCGACCAGTTAGTCGACTCGACATTGGGTTTCGAGGTATTCGGGTTCCTCGATGCGTACAGGGGTTATTATCAGATCTTTATGGACCCACAGGACTCAGAAAAAACCGCTTTTATCACAGAATTTGGCACTTTTTGCTTCGTTACGATGCCGTTTGGGCTTAAGAATGCAGGGGCTACTTATCAACGGGCCGTCAACAAAATTTTCAAGAGACAGATAGGTCGGAATATGGAGGTTTATGTGGATGATTTATTGATCAAGAGCAAGTCCTTGGGACAATTTCTTGTCGATGTGAGAGAAGTTTTCGAGGTATTGCGGACGGCAAAAATGAAGCTCAACCCAAAGAAGTGCACATTCGGGGTCCGATCAGGGAAATTTCTGGGATACATGATATCGAGAGATGGGATCAGAGCTAATCCAGATAAAATCGAGGCTCTCAAAAGCATGCCCACACCTCGGAATATCAAAGAGGTGCAAAGGTTGACAGGTCGGATGGCGGCTCTCAACCGTTTTCGTCGATATCGACACGAGAGAGCTCTACCTTTCTTCAAGATCCCGAAAAAAGCTAGTCCATTCCGATGGGATGGGGAGTGTCGAAGGCGTTTGACGATTTGAAAGAATATTTATCTGATTTGCCAACGCTGTCCTCACCTCGAGATGGAGAGAAGCTCTTGGTTTATCTAGCGATCGTGAGGAAGCGGTAAGCGCTGTCTTAGTTCGAGAAGGAGACCAGGGACAAATCCCAATCTATTTTGTCAAAGCAAAGCCCTACATGGTGCGAGAGGTCAGATATACTCCTGCGGAGAAGTTAGCGCTGAGTTTAGTTCATGCGTCGAGGAAGTTGAAGCCATACTTCCAAGCACATCCCATTGCTGTGGTTACTGACCAACCGTTGAAACAAATTCTGGCAAAGCCCGAGACATCGGGTCGATTAGCCAAATGGGTTGTTGAGCTAGCGGAATACGACATAGAGTTTCTACCTCGAACAGCCATCAAGGGTCAAGCTCTGGCTGACTTCATAGCAGAAGGGTTGTCGATTCAATTAGAGCAGGGAAAACAGTCATCAGAGGAGCAGTGGACACTCCACGTCGATGGTGCCTCGAGTAAAGAAGGGGCTGGAGCTGGTTTACTGCTGGTTAGTCCGAAAGGGGAAGAGTTTCCGTATGCACTCCGATTCGAGTTCAAGGCTACGAACAACGAAGCCGAATATGAGGCCTTAATCACAGTTTAAAGCCGGCATCGAAGTTGGGAGTCGAGAATCTTCTAGTATACAGCGACTCTCAGCTTGTGGTAAATCACGTGCGGGGAGAGTATGAAGCTAAAGAAGAATCAATGAAAAGCTATCTAAAGGTTGTTCAGGGGTTAATGTCGAAATTCAAGACGATCCTAGTCGAACGGGTGCCTCGGAGTGAGAACAAGCGAGCCGATGCGTTGTCTAAGCTCGCGTCGAATTTCAAATCTAAGAGGAAAGTTCTGGTTGAGATGCTAGCAGAACGGAGCTATAACGAGGTCGACGTGCAACCCGTGGTCCAAGGATCGACCTGGATGGACCCTATAGCACTATTCTTGAAAGATGGAATCCTCCCCGCCGATAAATCTCGGGCCAGGAAAATCCGACTTCAAGCCTCCAGGTACGCTCTTTTCGATTATATGCTTTATCGAAAATCATTTGTAACCCCTTGGATGCGATGTGCATCGGAAGAAGAGGGGGCTTATCTGCTCGAAGAGATACACCGAGGGATCTGCGGTAATCATTGCGGAGCTCGAATGTTGGCAAGGAAATGCAAACTGGCAGGATATTTCTGGCCGTCAATGCAAAAAGATGCGAGTCGATTGGTAATGAGTTGCAGAGCTTGTCAGGTACACGATGTGGTAACTCATCAGCAAGCACGAGAAATGAGTGCCATCGAGTCTGTATGGCCGTTCGATGAATGGGGAGTCGATATAGTCGGACCTCTACCACGAGCTCCGGGGAATTTCAGATACGTCGTCGTTGCGGTTGATTATTTTACTAAATGGGTCGAGGCCAAAGCTCTTACTGACATCAGGGCTTAGACCATTAAAAAATTTCTATGGGAGAATATTTTATGCAGGTTCGGAATACCGAAGTATCTGATCTCGGACAACGGGACTCAATTTCTTGATGATAGAGTGCAGAATTGGTTGAAAGAGTTCAGAATCGAACATAGAACGACGTCAGTGGCCCGACCTCAGTCCAATGGACAGGTCGAGCAGACGAACAGGCAGATAAAGTTTGGATTGAAGAAGCGATTGGAAGATGAAGGCCGAGATTGGGCAGCTCAGTTACCCAGTATATTGTGGTCATATCGCACAAAGACCCAACTCAAAGCAACCCAAGAAACTCCTTTTGCCATGGCCTATGGATGTGAAGCCGTGATACCTGCAGAGATTGGACTAGCATCACCTCGGGTTTTAGCTTATAATGTCGAAACTAATGCTGCCGATCTAAGAGAAGAAAAAGACAATGTCGAAGAAAATAGGGAAATGGCGGCGTATCGGATGGCCAGTTATAAAAGAAAGATTTCTCAGTATTACAACGCGAGGGTGAAATACAAATACTTCCAAGTAGGAGACCTCGTATTGAGAAAAAATGAAGCCAGCAAGCAGGACCCAATAGGCAAGCTTGAGCCGAATTGGGAAGGTCCATATAAAATCTTGAAAGTGCATCCTAAGGGGTCATATCAGTTGGGCAGGTCGGATGGAAGCACAGTGCCTCGAACTTGGCATGCCACCAACCTCAGAAAGTATTATGTTTAAATTATTTCTTATTCTCATGACTTCTGCAGTTCTACTTTCATCAGTTGTAATAGGTCGATGTGACATTGTATTTCGATTCCTTTTATAAAGCATGCTTTCTTTTCCTTTTTAATTACACTACATATGTAAGACCGTATGAAAAGGTAAAGAGGGGGAAAAAGCGCAATGATCGACCACGACATCAGTTCCCCGGCCCGCCCAACTCAGCACTATACGGTGAAAAAAGTCAAGTCACTGACAATGCTTATATCACCTCGACACGATGAAGCCGGAAAAAATAGTGAATAAAGCCAAGTCACTGACAATGCTTATATCACTTCCGAGCTATGATCCATCGATACGATGGATTTAAAAATAAAAATAGTGAATAAAGCCAAGTCACTGACAATGCTTACATCACTTCCGACACGCCAGTAAGCCACGATGCTAAGCAGTCGACGGATCCCACGATGGATCCTTAACTCGACTCGATCGCAAGCACCACGATGTGCTCGATCGAAGGCAGGATAGTCGAATCGAGCTCCGACCAAAAAGCCAAGTCAAGCCAATAAGGCAGCACAATGCTAGGTCGACTCATACTCAAGTGTACTACGAGTCATGAACTCCTACTACACTTCGAGGGGCCAGCAGGGGAATTAAGTCCGAAGGACTACACCCCATAAGGCATTGTTTGCAAGGGAATTAAGTTCAAAAGGACTACACCCTGAACAAACGATCAATAGCAAACCAAAGACATTCAGTGAAAAGCATAGATTCAGATTCAAAGACCAAAATGCAAATCGAAAATGTCAAGTCTACGGAATCAAAATAGCCAAATACGAGTTTAGACAAGTAAAAACATAAATATTATTACAACCAGATCGAATAAGAAAAGTTAGCATTAAGCGGGGGGCTGGTCTGAGGTCGGAACATCGGGGTCAGCTTGCTCCTCCGACTCGACATCTCCTGCTTCATCACCTTCCAAGGTAGAGGTAACATACTTTGCATACAAGGAGACGCCGGCCTGGAGTTCACTGATGTATCTCCCGTAACGAGGGACGGCTTCGGGATCGTACAGGTAAGGCTTCGCCACAGCGGATATATCAAAGTTCGGGTCAATCTCTTTCACCTGGTCAAGAGCCATGGTGAATCCCCCCTTCATGCCTTGAGTCATCAATAGTGTCAGGTCGTTCTCGAGCTCTTTTGAGGACAGGAAGTCCAACTTAGCTCTTTCCATGCGACTCGTTAGACCGTCAAGGAGAGATTGTAGTCCGATACGATCCTTGATCGCCCCGTCAAGGTCTGATTTCACCTTTGCCAGCTCCGATTTCATCTTGGCCTGCTCGGAATCTTTAACAACTACGTCCTGGCGCGCCTTTAATAACTCATCTCGGGAGGTAGCCAACTCAGACTCGAGCTTGACACGCCGATCGTCGAGCTTGTCAATTTTGGCTTTCTGCTTTTCGATGTCGGCGGTAAGCTTGGCTATAGTCTCTTTTTGTTCCTCCACGACGGCAGAGGGAGTCTCAATCCTACTGATGGCCACCTTAGTTGTTAACCGAGCCTATCAAAACAATTTGAAATTAATTCGAGATCCGAAATTGACAATGGAATTAATGATCAAGCCGCGGTGGTCGAACGAAAAATGTAAAGACTTACAGCTCGGATGATTTTCAGATGGTAATCACTCAACTCCTCAGGAGTCATGGCCTCCATCTCGGCCAGACTCATGGCGGGAAGGGCCTCGACCCCCCTGGGCCCTAAGGAGGGAGATTACGGGGCTCTTTTCCGACTCCGTGCTTCAGAGCCGTTGTCTTCTGTCGTTTCCTTGGGACGAGGTCCGCCTCAGTCTGTCCCGCCGCCAGAGCTTCATCCGGATGATCCCTCAAAATATCTGACACAGATGCGGGTGTGGGAGCTCGAGCGAGTCCTCACCCTCCGGAGATCGCGTGGCCGGATCCCGAAGCTTGTGCCGGACTCTTCGGTATAATCCCTACCAGCTTTTGAATTGTCTTAGGATCGGTTTTCTTTGGGTCGGGCATCTTGCCCAGGGCATCCATCTTCGAGAAATGTTCCACTGAGAAAAGAAAGGGATCGACGTCAGGATACAATCGATATAAAATGAGTATAAATAAAGTGTTACGGCTCGACAGAATGCATAAAGGTCCTACATAAAAGACGAACGTCCTCATCAAGTTCGAGATAGGCGCCTGGACCGGCCGTCTCGATATCGGCATAGGGATACAGTGAATGCAGGTTTCGTGTGGCAATGTCAGGATGAACCATCTCGAGGGCCCCACACCCTTTGGGGACGTCCGAGTCGAGTCGGTCATGCCATTTCTGCGGCCTTTTGTACCAGGTGTGAATGTCGATGTCAATTAGCCCGTGCCGGATAAAGAAAAAATTAGGCTTCCAGTCGCCTTGAGACGAGGTCACCTTTCTCACAAATTCCGATGTCAAAGGACGCTTCTGAAATGTGTACCACCCCGCGTCCCGCAAGCTCGATAAGGCATAGTATTGACGGAAAAGTCGGGCGAGAACTCGACCTTGGCGATTCGACACGCCAGCACAAAACCCATTACGCTCCGGACCCCGTTAGGAGCGAGCTGGGTGACACAGATCTTATAGTGTTGAAGAACAGCGATTAGGCACGGGTCGAAAGGAAACCGAAGTCCCTCCTTTAATTGCGCTTCGTAAATGGCGCAGAACAAAGGGGGAGGGTCACAGGCGAACTGATACTGCCCGTGCGATACTTTGATATGTTCAGAAGAGTAGGGAATGCCATATCGGAGGCAAATGACCTTGGCTTTTTCTGGGGTAAGATTGGACATGCAACCATATGGCCCTTGGCCCTTCATTCTCGTTTGACGCTTGGCTACGGGTCGAGAAGACGATTCCTCTTCTCCTCCTCCTTCTCTTTCTTCTTCACCAGCAGCCCTCTCACCGGAGACAATGGGGCGCTCAGAAATGGTTTCCTCTGTGGATTCTTCTTCTACCACGACAGTTTCTTCCCTGTTTTGTGAGTCGCTCTCGCTACTAGACATGGACTTAACAAAAGATGCAAGACATAAAAGACAGAAAAGAATTTGAAGGAATTAGGGCTTACTTGCGGTTTTTCTGATAGAACAAAAGCAAAGAATGGCAAACGGGAGGCTTCAAGATCTTGGGCTCCTTATAAATAAACAAAATCTTCAAAGTGATTTGAAAGGGCGATATGGTGGCAGTTATAGCTTATACAGCGCGAGAATCAAGGACAAAATCTCCACGTGGCCCATTAAGGGACGCTTCGTTTCCTACACCAATTAATGCCGACAGTGTGACGTCATCATGTAACCGCCTATACCAATTAAGAGTGACAGCTGTTCTCCCGCCTAAAAAACACCACGTGTTGGAAAGGTTATTCAAATTTTCAGATCCGACCTCAGCATTCGAGATGAGCTTCCTTCCGATCTCGGGGGCTTATGATGATACGAGGATTTACTCCTCCACGTGGGATTTTATGATTGGCCCAGCTGGCATGTGGAAAAGTCTGTGTTGGTGATCCACATCGAGTCGATTTGGGATACGCCAGTGAAGGCCATTGTTCAGGGGAGGTTCCACAAGTGTCCGACATCGGACATCTACATCGGTGTGCATCGAGACGATACCATAGAGTTCTGTCCAGGGCCATGGGCCCACTTCTAATAGGTTTCTTGGGTAAGGAGGCAAGGCCCATTAAAGGGTATTTCTGGCAATGTACCAAACCGCCCTAAATTTAGGGCAGAAGAAGGACATGTGCCTATAAATACATAGCTCCGGGAACTACGTAAGGCTTGATTCCTGGACTTTCAGACAGGATACGTAGGCAATCCAAGATACATTCTTGGACTCAGCCATAATACACCAAAAATACCACCTTTCATTCATATTTAGCCATTTCGATCTCTTACAGCTCATCCTTAGATTACACGTGGCCTCAATTCACTGGTGGTGCGTTATTTAGCATCGTCAGTTTCCTAAAAACCATCAATTTATATGAAGATAAAATAGCTGAGGGTACCTCCAATGGGAGGTTTAAAAAAATTTCCAAAGTGATGAAGTCAGATTTCTCCAACAAGTATTTTCGGGTCAATGGATTTAGTGGTAGTTCCTTCGATCACCGGTAAACACCAACAGAGGAGGTTGTGTTTGTGATATTATGACTGAACTTGAGTTATTCTCCAAGATGCCTACGTATCCAATGTATTTTATTGGAATCAAGCCGGCCGTAGTTCTTGAAGGGGGTTTATATAGAGAATCTAACCCTAATCTTGTCGTATCCTTCAAGGATTCGAGTATTTTATCATTCAATGGGATTGATTTTAATCCCTGAATATTAGGAAATAAGCTCTCTTTTATCTTTAATGTTGAATCATGACCTTAATGAGGCTAGGTTCTTTTCCCACGTGTATCCTTAATTTATGGAAATGTGCGTGTAACTGACTGAGCGCTCGGGCACACTAGCCGAGTTCCCATGGTCACGCTCTGCGTGTACTTTAGCGACCGAACCGTCCTGAGGTGGCCAGGAGGGGTGAGACAGCTCGCCTTTGTACTTTGTGGTGGATGCTGGTCGGACCCCCGGCCTCTGGTCGGGACGCCCTTCATGTTGGGATAGTGTATCGTGTGTGGAGTGATTTATTGAACATATCCGTAATTTACGGATTAAATTACGGATTATTAATCTAGAAAATAAATCATGTGAACAGTACAATTCATATTATTTAGCAGATCTAACAAAATAAATATCATCATGCATATCTGATTCAAACAATAGACAATAAAGGTAGTATGCACAAAATAAAGGACTATAGATCAAACCGATGCGAGTAGTTACTCTTTCCTTAAGACAAATTGCTCCGGTATGGTGCCCACGATATTAGCAAATGTCTCCCAAGATACAACGGCTTTACGTCTCGGATTTAGAGGCACTTCAAAAATCCGAGCTCCGGCGAACTTACAGAGTGCTTCAACTTCTCTTCGACTCAAAACCTAGATCTATATGCTGGACTTTTTGTGGTGGAAAAAACTAGAGAAAATTCGATGATTAACCTTCATCCATGGGGTACTTTATATAGTGGAGAGGAGGAGCCAATACTTGAATCCGATTGGCTGAGACACGTCATCAAACTTTTCCCCTTGGAAAAGTAATGGCCGACTTCTCCCTGAAGGAGAGAAGATATGATGTGATCCGTGATCGAATCAGATCCGAAATTGCCGAAGGACCGACTGAAGGCCCCAATAAAACGAGCACCGCGACCCTTAGCTAACTCGTAACTAAGAACCTTGGTATGACCTCAACCCTTAGATAACCTGTATCTAAGAACCTTGGTATACGAACGCCACAAGGTCTACTCAGAACCTTGATAAGTTCCGTCTGGAATCCATCAAACAACGGTGTCGGAATCCACCAAGCACCAACGTGAGAAAACTCACCAAAGCTTTAAAAGCTTCAAATAAAATATATTTATCAAAATTTTGTCTCATTACAAAGAGTACTACTAAAGCCTTTTTATAGACTACAATGAAAGAAATAAAACATCTCCTAAGCGATGTGGGACAAAAATAAATAATAGAAATATAAAAATAAAAAAACCTAATAAATAATAACAAAAGTCTACTAAATTCTGCCACGGAAACAATGTGGGATAGATGATAAAATAAATAGACTCCAAGCAAAAACGTCTCATCTTTGATCACATCATTCCCTCCCGGTTGGAAAGGATTCGGCCTCGAATCAAAAGGATGTCGTAAAAAGCAGCAATAAGCACAAAACAGGCCGAACCAACTACGAACACCAATGATATGCCCGGATCAAATACAAGGCGGACATACCACTTCAAATCAATAGGTCTTCGAGTTGTTGATGCATACATCGCCAATGAAACCAATGAGTAGTAATGTTGTGAGTGCGCATTGCAAATAATGTTCTCTAGATCAGCAACATGATCATAAGGATGAGAATCCGGATAAACCGCAAAAGGATCAATGAAAGTGTGCTCCGGTTTGCCACCAATGTCTCCGGAACAAGAACATCCATAGGCAATGTAGGGCCGGGAGTGGGCAGATCAAATAACTCAGGGTGGACCTCAACTGGATGATCATCACGTGCCTGAAAAGAAGACACAATAAAACTCGAGCAAGTAGTCGGTGAAGTAGGACCAACTTCACCCTTTGCCTCGGAGATCGCCTATGCCACGATCGACTCTTGGACTACCTCCACCAACTCTGCTCCAACAACATCATTCTTCTTCTCAACATCACACTCGTGTATAACATTTATCTCCACCACATGTTCATTATCCTCCAATTTCTCTAGAAAATTTGGCTGATTCTGCTCTACCATGCTCTCATCAGCATCGCTTTTCAACTCTACCCATCGAGTGGTAGCAACCTCTACGGTGTTCTCGACATTCTTCTCTGGGATACTAACATTCACATGGTTGTCCGTAGGTGATTTCTCACGTAAACTACGTATTTTCTGCCATAGTTTAGGGCAATCATAATAGTGATGATCACTCCCTTTACAATGACCGCAAAATATGGAAAACACCTCTATAGAAGTTTTCTTAACCACCTCTGTACCACCACGGGTACCTCAACCACCACGATTACCTCTACCACTGCGGCTATTTCTACCACGACCTCTTTCCGTTAACATGTTCTGAAATTCAGTCCTCATATCATTCATCATATCATCAAAACGTCGTTCCATTTTCTCCAAATTTTGATTCATCATATCACCAATATTTCGAAAATAGACATCCATCGGACTCTCTTTTGACATTACTCACGATCTAACTTCACCGATAATTCCAACAACAATAATAATTCTCAACACAAATTTGCAATTACCACCATCACCAGAAAGCTGATCCACTCTTGTTTTTCCACATAAAATAAGGGGCTTCAATGTCTGTCTCTGATACCAACTGATGTGATCTGTGATCGAATCATATCCGAAATTGCCGAAGGACCGACTGAAGGCACCAATAAAACGAGCACCGCGACCCTTAGCTAACTCGTAACTAAGAACCTTGGTATGACCTCAACCCTTAGATAACCCGTATCTAAGAACCTTGGTATACGAACGCCACAAGGTCTGTTCAGAACCTTGATAAGTTCCGTCTGGAATCCACCAAACAACGGTGTCGGAATCCACCAAGCACCAACGTGAGAAAACTCACCAAAGCTTTAAAAGCTTCAAATAAAATATATTTATCAAAATTTTGTCTCATTACAAAGAGTACTATTAAAGCCTTTTTATAGACTACAATGAAAGAAATAAAACATCTCCTAAGCGATGTGGGACAAAAATAAATAATAGAAATATAAAAATAAAAAAACCTAATAAATAATAACAAAAGTCTACTAAACTCTGCCACGGAAACAATGTGGGATAGATGATAAAATAAATAGACTCCAAGCCAAAACGTCTCATCTTTGATCACATCAAGCTAGGCCGAAATTATAAGAGTAATTTCGAAATAATCAAACCCTCTGATTGGTCGGATGATGTGTCGTATGAATTCTGATTGATCGAATGACTCAATGAACTCTGATTGGTCGAATGACACAACCACATTCCAAAATTAATTTTATGGTTAATTTCATAAAGAAATTTTATCCAAAAAATTAATAGTAACACCCGAACCGAGCACGAGCCGAGCCGAGCCGGACGGACGGCGGCGGCGGCGCGCGCGCGTGTAGAATAATCTAAGTCCTCCCTCCTGCACAAAAGTGCCTTAAGAGACACACTAGCTCTTATCACTTGATTTCCCAACACTCAAGTTTCCAATGTGGGAGAATGGGGTGAGGTCCTCCCTTCAACACCCATCCCCTACATATTTTAATGATATGACGGCGGCGGCGCGCGCGCGTGTGGAATAATCTAAGTCCTCCCTCCTGCACAAAAGTGCCTTAAGAGACACACTAGCTCTTATCACTTGAGTTCCCAACACTCAAGTTTCCAATGTGGGAGAATGGGGTGAGGTCCTCCCTTCAACACCCATCCCCTACATACCAACTTTAGGCATTAATTGCTCATTCACCCGATATCCGAATCGAGTGATTCAAAAGCCCATCATCAACTACTCCGTGGAGTATTTAATGATATCATTAACTATTGATGACATACATCGGAGCCTATCCGTAATTAGCGCTAAAGTTAACTGTTTAACCATTCAATTGGGCTTTTTCTCCAACACTTTGTATCCTGCTTTAGCTTAGGCGCATCCATTATATTCATGACACGTGGCTATGGCCGAGCCGACCATCGTCACAAAGCTTTACAACAACTTTATCACCATTAAAGAAGGGGGGAAATGTCGTGTATAAGCTAATTTGGACAAATTTTTGCACATTTGAGCTTCGATTTTTAAAAATAGTAAAAAGACTAAGTTAGCCTCATCCTTTCGCCGGAAAATATGGCGAGCTCATTGCATTCTCGCCGGAAATGACTTCTTCTTTCTTCTTCTTCTTCCTTCCTATAGTCTTTGACTTCTTCTTCTTCTTTCTTCCTTCTTTCTTCTTCTTCTTCCTTCCTATAGTCTTCTTCTTCTTGATTCACGATTTAAAAAAAAAAAAAAATCGCAACCTCGCCGGAATCGCGACTTAAGGGCCGGAAATCGTGAAATTAAAGGTTCAGAAGGCTGGGGTTCAGGGGATTCAGGGTTTTAGGGGTTCAAGGTTTTAAGGGTTCAGGGTTTCAGGGGGGTTCATGGGCGTTTGGGGGTTTAGGTGGGTTTTCCGACAGGATTTCCGGTGGGTTCTCCGGCGGGTTGAAGTTTTAGGTTTCAGGGGTAAGGGAAGAAGGTGGGGGTATTTTGGGGTATTTTATGATTCAAAGCTTATATGTGCAAAAATTTGTTAAAAAAGCTTATATGTGCAACACCTTTGGTAATGAAGCTTATATAACTAAATAACCCGAAAGGAGGGTGAGTCAGCAAAGGCTTTTTGCAATGGGTTGGACTGCATAAACCGATTTTTAATCTGACATCTCTTAACTTTTTATTTATTTTGGTGGCTTCTATCGGCACCACGATTTTTTTATCGGCACCCTTTATCATATTATTTTTCATTTACTTTTACCTACCACTAAATTACTCAACCCAACACAAAAATATTATAACAATCAAAAAATTACACTTTACTCCACAAATTTTTTTTTATAGAAGTCCCACAATTAATATAAAAAACAAAAATTCATTCTCTTCTACAAACCCCCATTTCTAATTCATTATCACCCTCCTTCCTCACCTTCCGGCCGCCCCTTCCGGCCACCCCCTTCTGGCCAAGAAAACAGCCACCTTTCCTCTTCTCTCAACCGCTCCCTTCTTCCTCCCTCAACCAACCCAAATCAAACCCCTCCCACGCAGCTCCACCCCTTCCCCGCCGGAAATCGCCCCACCTCCTCTTCCCCACTACAAATCGCAGCCCCACCTCCCTTCCTCGCTGCAATCGCGGCTCCTCCTTCCCCGCTGCCTGCAAATCGCGCTCCACATCCCCTTTTTTTTAAGAAGAAAGCCTTGCAGATCTGAAAAATGGTGAAATTGATGTTTAAATCGCGACTCCCCTCCCTCCCAGACCTGTTTTTTCTAAGGAAAAGAGTTCCCCGATCTAAAAAAATGGCAAAAAGGGTGGTGGGTGGTGGGTGGTGGTGGCCGGTGTTAATGGTTGTTGGCGGCTGGTGGTGGCTGATTTGGTGGTTGTGGGAAGAGGAAGGGTGGTTGATGGTGGCAGGTGTTAAATGATGGATGTTGGTGGGTGTTAATGGTGGTTTTTGGGTGGTGGGAGGTGTTAAATCAATTATAGATCTAGAACATCATAATAATCACACGGTAAAGATGATAGAATTACCTCCGTTTGTGGCCATGATGTTGCTGCCGGAGATGGCTGCCGGAGACGAAGCTGTGCTGCTTTGACGAGGATTGCGGTATCTCTCTCCTTGCCTACAACCGTTATGTGTTGGTTTCTTTTGTATGCTTTATGATGGAGTAAAGCATTGCTTTTATAGGCGGAGAGAGGGCCGAAATCCGAATGACATAAGATTTAGCTTTAATCTCGGCCGTCCATCAAAGCCGAGTTTTAATCGGATTAAAACTCCTTTTAAATAACCAATAATTAATAAATAGCATATTTCCTAGGGAAAACGAATTTCCTATAAGACCACTATTATGGGGAAGAAAATTACACGGGATCAATTAATGACCGACATAATTTTTCTTACATTCTCCCACTTGGCCGATAGGAATATTCATTAATGTTTTCCTTAAGGATCATAAGGCGCGCGTTATATGCTAAACATTTCCTTTAGTCGGTTAGCGTAAGTGTCATCATTAATCTAGCTGTCAATGCGAGTCATAGCGGTTACACATCATTCTGCAACATGCTTCCTTCTATGCACCACAACATTTACAACTATCTTAACTAGACCATAAGCGGAGATTACATAAACGGTCCCATTATGTCTTTGCAAGAGACAATTTCTGTTATAATATATCCATTCGTAAGGTGTGTACACAATGGAAAACAGAAAACAATAATGATGTAGAAGAGTGACATTAAGAACTCCACAAATGTCAAACATAAGTATAAATACATAGCAGAACATGATAATTAGGAGCTATCCTCAAGACTCATTCTGTCATTGTCTCTCTGTTATGTCTTGGGGTAGTCCTTTCGTAAATATTTCTGCAACCATAAGATTTGTCAATTTGTGTTTAATGACAAACAATTATCTTCTAACATCTTGCTTTAGTAATTGATATTTAAGGTCCATGTGTTTTGGTCCCTTAGATATCATGTCAAGCTTAGAGGATCCATGTCCCCTAGATTGCAGCCTCATAACATGCCACGCACTCTACTTTCATGGTGGATGAGTATGGCAACTATGACTTCTGGATTTTCCGTGATACGGCACCTCCGTATAGAAGATACACGTAGCCAAGAGTACAAAGTCTGGTGTTAGTTTATCCTCTAAAATCCGAGTCTGAATAACCAGTCACACTGTGGGTGTCCCGATTTTCGTATGTGAGCATGTAATTCTGTTCCTTTAAGTATCTCAAGTACTTTTCTTGGGCTTTCCAAAGTGAGACATTCTTGGATTGCTTTGAAATGTACCCAGCATGCCAACAACATGACTAATGTCAGGTCTTGTACAAACCTGTACATACTATAAATTCTCTACAAGAGAAGCATAAGGATGGTTTTCCATTTCTTTACGTTCCAACTCATTCTGCGGAATAATATTAGAACAATAATGGAAGAACATGTCATCATGCCAAATCTTTCCAAAACTTTATCAATATAGGCTTTTGAGACAATCCTAAATATTAAGTGCCCTGTCACGGAATATTTCTATCCCTAACACATAGGAAGCCCCGCTTAAGTCTTTCATTTCAAAGTTCTTGACGAGATCGGCCTTGGTTTCATGTAATACACCAAGATCACTGCTGGCCAATGATAGATCATCAATATACATAATCAAAAATATGAACACACTCCCACTGATCTTGAGGTAGATGCAAGGGTCGATTGTGTTCTCATTGAAACCGAAAACAGTAATGGTTTCATGAAACTTTAAGTACCGTTACCTCGAAGCTTGTTTCAGTCCATATATTGATTTCTTAAGCTTGCAGACCATGTCTTCATGACCGTCAACAATGAAATCTTTAGGCTGACGCATATAGACTTTTTCTTTCAACTCTCCATTCATAAAGGCTGTTTTCACATCCATCTTGTGTAACTCGAGATCATAATGAGCTACTAGTGCCATGATAATTCTAAAGGAGTCTTTCCTGGACACAGGGGAAAAGTCTCATTATAATCAACGCCTTCTTTCTAATTGAAATATTTGGCAACAAGTCGGGCTTTATATCGTTCAATATTTCCATGACAGTCGTGCTTGGTCTTGAAGACCCATTTACAGCCAACTGGTTTGTGTCCTGAAAGGTAATTAAACGACTTCCCATGCTTGATTTTCATCCATATATTTCAATTCATCTTTCATGGCATCAATCCACTTACTGGAATTAACATCCTTAATGGCTTGTGAAAACGAAACCAGATCTTTACTTGTCCCTTCTTCATATTCTACTTGATAAAGCATATAATCATCAGGAATAGTAGATCTTCTTTGTATTTGAGATCTTCTTAATGCTGGTTCCTGCGGTGCTTCATTACTATTTTCATTGGCGATAATCTCATCATGGAGTTGTTGATCATTTAATGAATTTTCTTCATCGTTCAACGGTTCAATAATGGAGAGATTCCCAATAATTTTCGGAATAGGGTTAAAAGGGACGGGTACCCTTATTTCCTTTATGATCACATCACGAATTTTATCACTCCCACTGATTTCGCCATTCTCATAGAATATAGCATTATCGGTTTCATCAATTCTCGTAATATGGTTAGGACAATAAAACTATATCCTTTGGATTTTCTGGGTAACCTTAAAGTAACCGCTAAGGTTTCTAAATCCAATTTCTTTACTTGTGGATTGTAAATTCTAGCCTTAGATGGACATCCCCATGGTTGGAGATGCTTCAAATTAGGTTTCCACCCTTTCCACGGTTCAAAAGGTGTCTTTGGAACTGCCTTACTGGGAATCCTATTTGAAATGTAAACAGCTGTGCGTAAGGCATCCATCCACAATGATATAGGCATCAACATGACTCATCATTGATCTAACCATTTCCATATACGTATGATTCTGCCTTTCTGCTACACCATTCCGCCACGGAGATCCAGGCATTGTGTATTGAGCAATAATTCCAACTTTTGGAGAATTTATGCAAAGGGTCCGGGGTGTTGTCCTGTTTCTTCATACCTTCCATAAAATTCACCACCTCTATCCAACCTTATGATTTTCACCTTTCTATCTTGTTGTCTCTCGACATCAGTTATGAACATTTGTAAAGTGTCCACAGATTGAGATTTTTCATGCAACAAGTATAGATAACAATAAAGTGAATAATCATCGATAAGGGTGATAAAATACTTTTCTCCTTCAAAAGGTGAGATCATGAAAAGGTCCACAAATATCTATATCTATTATTTCAAGAAGCTGGGTACTTCTTGTGGCTAAATTGAGATATAAAATATTTAATAAGGCTAATTTACACAACACTTACATAAGAGTAGAGTATAGACAAGAAAATAAGGTGCTCCTGTGGGTAGTCACCATAAATTCTTCACATAATGTCGTGATACTCACACATAATTGAGTGATATTTTGTAAAGAAGACGAACAAAGTATCTGTGGATATCCTTGACCTTCGTAATATACACTCAATTTATCTTTATGTTGTGATGATAAGATGAGTTTTCAGCAAAAGTGATATTAAGATAAGTTTAATAAAAAGAGCTACACTTAAAAGCTAACAACTTAATGCAACATAAAATTTGCTTATACCAACTAACTAAGGTCAAAACCAAATTATTCCTTAAATTGACATATCCCTTAATTTGAACCATTTGTCAATTCAACTGAATATCAATAAATTTTCAATCACTGCTCAGAATGTGATTAAAACATTTATGCATCCTCATGTCAGGCTGCTGTGGCTATACCCAACATTTGACACCATTGACATTCAAGTGTTGACAATCATACAGAAGTCAACTATACATTATGTTGACATAACTATGTGCAATCTAATACTTAAATATGGTTCTAGTATACAGGTTTATTGCCTTACTAAGCTTACAAAATAAATATGTCACGATCTAATCACTGAACATAATGTGAATAGTCGTTATATGTCAAGAATTTGAGCTGCTGTGGCAATACTCTAAACTTGACACAACTACAAGACATATTTCTAATATTTGCAAAATTCAATAATTAAAAGGCCAAAACTTTATGATATGTCAAAAATTTATATGAACCAAATATCAACAAACATATGTAATTTGCACTTTAATGATATTCAGTCACTTTATCAATATGTGACTTTGTTGCTTCAAATGTCATAACTTTAATCATTAACAATAATAAATGATTAAACACACAATATGTGACAACTAATATTCAAAATAATAGCCCTTCAAATTCATCACAACAATATTTACACATTGATTAAGTATACAAATCGAAAGTAAAGCAGGAATGAACTGCTATTATAAAACGATCAATATCATTAGTCACATATTATTTAACACTTAATGTGCTAAAACATCATTTATATAAAGCGGGACCAATACATTAATCAATTATCTCTATGTGACTAGTTTATTTATATGTTACTTATTTATCACCCACTAAATGTGATAAATCAATACATTATACGATACAAAATGTTTGATTATTATTATTATCTTCCCAACAATACATATGTACATTTTACAGGTACATAAAGCAGACAACGAATAATAATGTTGTAACATAAATATAAGACTTGACTATAATTGATCAAACTAATAAACATTGTATCATAACTTTAGTGATCTTAAATCTAGCAAAGATCCCATTGGCGCGACTTAAATCTAACGAAGATGTCAAGTGTACCAGAGGTGCGCAACGGAATTCATTTATTCTTAATAAAACTACTTCCTGTAACATAAATACATTATAAAATTCAAGCCCTAAAGAATTCTGGATTAGCAGCCGCATAATTATTGCCGTCAATAATACAATGGAGAATAAGAATCATTATATTCAAGTCGAATAAATTTTTTATTTTTTTATTTTTTTATTTTTATGACAGCTAATGCTCTTAGACTGCCTTGATGCATATTTATGTACATTAATTTTTTGCGTAAACATAATTTTCTGGATACCAAAGTTATGCAGCGGCAGCAGAAGTGAGGAATCAACAGATCGACGTTAATTGCCATGATGATGCTAGAAGTCTCTCCGTTTTAAACAATTAACAGCAAAGCTAATGGATCGACGTTGAACGGTGCCAAGCAATAACAATTAATAGCATACGTGAGGAATTAATCGGACTATCATGTGTTCTAAACCGGCTCTGATACCACATGTTAAATCAATTATCCATAGATCTAGAACATCATAATAATCACACGGTAAAGATGACAGAATTACCTCCGTTTGTGGCCATGATGTTGCCGCCGGAGATGGCTGCCGGAGACGAAGCTGTGCTGCTTTGACGAGGATTGCGGTATCTCTCTCCTTGCCTACAACCGTTATGAGTTGGTTTCTTTTGTATGCTTTATGATGGAGTAAAGCATTGCTTTTATAGGCGGAGAGAGGGCCGAAATCCGAATGACATAAGATTTAGCTTTAATCTCGGCCGTCCATCAAAGCCGAGTTTTAATCGGATTAAAACTCCTTTTAAATAACCAATAATTAATAAATAGCATATTTCCTAGGGAAAACGAATTTCCTATAAGACCACTATTATGGGGAAGAAAATTACACGGGATCAATTAATGACCGACATAATTTTTCTTACAGGAGGTGGGTGAAGATATGAAGATGATGACAAATAGTTGTTAATGGTGGTTTTTGGGTGGTGGGTGAAGATGATGATGGTGTTAATGGAGAAATGAATAAAATGTTAATTTTGATATTTTTTGTAAGTTCATGGACTTAATAGGTTTAAAAAAAATTGTGGTATAATAAGTAATATTGTTATTATTTATGTTGTTTGAAGTAAAAATAATAATAATAATATTGTTGTGGTGTCAGGAGTAATTTATATGGTGTCGAGAGTGATTGTGGTGCCGGAAAAAAAAATCGTAATGCCAATAGAAGCCAACTTTATTTTTGGGGTGGTGGGCCAAGGACAATATAAGATGCTAAATGATGAAATAGGACAAAAAAGAAAGAAAGTGGTTGAGAAGGACAAAATTAATAGACATGTACCAAAAAACCCTTAATGATAATAAAAGATTTAATTCATATTAAACAATTTTTTTTATTTTACTATCTAAAATTTGGGTGAGTATTTACACTGATTTTTATTCCTTTTATGTTGCTAAGAATCCGGTGACTCTTTGAAACGGCAATTTACAGAAAAATAAACTCCCACCGGAAATCACGTTTTCACCAATCCACGATTTCTAACTGCATTTGATTATACAGAAGTGGAACCGGAAATAGCAGGGGAAAAAAACAAACCGCCGATTCAGGGTGGCCTCCTAATCGGATTCTTATTTCGGCGATACAGCAAAAAGAAATCCGATTCCGACGACAAAGAATTGGAGTGACGGGAGAAGATGGCGAAAGGCAATGGGAAAAGCAGCCGAGTAAGTGTCAATTTTCTTCCTATACGTCCAAAAATTGTGACTTATTTTCTCTTCTTTAAATCCTTCTGATCTAAATTTTTGTGACTAACATTCTGATCGAGCATATTAAATTGGGTTTTATTCTGAATTGGGCTTTATTTTGAATCGAATTCTTCATGTATAAAAAAATCCTACTGATATCAATGATATGATTTGTCGATTGCAGATTCATACTCTTCTTTCAACTGTTACTACATGCACTTAATCGACTTATGTCTTGAAACATTTAGGGGGCATAATGTCAGTGTGCTCAATGTTTGCATTTACAACATGTATTCACTGATACATAATGGAAATTTCTGCATTTACTTCATTATATTCACGTGTTGGTACACAATTGGGATCATGTCATGAAAGAATAGTTACTACAGTGTTTGAAATATAAGCTTAACATTTCATTAAGCTATTACTACATTATTTTGAATTGTGACTACATTTTTTGGAATGTTGGTACACAGTATTGAATTGTTACTACATTTTTCTATCATTGCTAGTACAGTTTTATGGATTGTTTTTACATTAATTTGTATGTTGCTACATGTTGTTGCAGTGTTACTACATTTCTATAACATGTTACTACATTGTTTTCAATGTTAGTAGAACGTTTTGGATGTGACTTCATTCATCTCGTTGCAAAAGTACACTTGGATATAACATGTGAGTGAGTTGATGTAACCACGTGGTGGATGTTAGTATATTTTGTGAATGTATATGTTACTACTATAAAAGAAGATGATGCACCGTAGTTTGATTGGATATTTTTTCATTGAAAGTGTGTTTGTGTGATTTGCATCACTTTGTATGCGCATAGGGGTGTTACTACATCTTATCATAATTGTGTGTTAAAACGCCTTTTAAATATGTAACTGATCTAGAGTATATAGAAGTGATTGCGTGTGATGTTGCTGCTACTACAATTAGTGGATACTCACTGAGTTACTTGATTATGCGTTGTCTACATATTATGGGGAGTGCATATTGGTGTTACTACATGATACTACGTTGGTGGAAATTCATTGAGTTACTACATTATGTGTTACTAGATGATACTACATTATGATGTACTATGTGTTACTACATTATGTGTTACTAGATGATACTACATTATGTGTTACTAGATGATACTACGATGTGCGTTACTAGATTATCTGTTGCTACTTTGGCGTTTGCTAAGTTGTTTGTAATTCTACAGGAATTGACAGTTGAGGTAATGGACTGCAAGATTCATGTTTTCTTGGCGAAGGGGTTATGGAACTGTTAATTTAACAACACACGTAGAAGAAAGTGAATTCTTTTTGTTCTGTATGGTGAGAACTGAGAAGAGTACAACCTGGGCTTCATTCTTATCAATTTTGCAGCAAATGCTTAATGAAGGGAGATGTGAATCATCGTCAGCATGGATCTTCATGGCTTTTCAAACAAAGTTGTAATTAATTCGTAGGGGAAGCTTTTTGGATTCTTATTCTGTAGAGTCCATGGCAGGGGAGGGTGATTTTGCACCCTTTGCTTGAACATGTTGAGCTATAGCACATCTATTACACTAAAAGATAGAAGAATTGTTGTTCCTGTATTCTAAAATTTTCCACTTTAGTGTGATTCAGTACTCTATCATATATTTGTTCCAATTCAACCATTTGTGTTTTCAATTCAAAGTGTTCAATCAAATCATGCACATAAAATTTGAAAGAGAAGACTGTCAAATACTAATCTAATCTAATGTCTGTTACTACATGTTTTTTTGTTGTGACTACATTCTTTGTATGTGTTTCTACACATTTTTTGCTGAAACTACACCTAATTTATTAGTTGTTACTACATATATTTTCGGTGTTACAACATGTTTCACAGGTATTACTACATATTCTTGGGTGTAACTACATATATTTTCAGTTGTACAACATGTCCACAAATGAAGTAACACGTATTTGACAGTGGTTTCATGAACACACTTAGACGTAGTAATACCACGATGCAAACACCCTCAAACGTAGGAACACATAATGTACACTCTGAAACCCTAACCCTAAACCCTACCCTAAACCCTAATCCTAAACATGAACCCTAAACCTTAAACCTAAACCCTAAACCCCAAACCCTGACCCTAAAACTGAACCCTAAACTGTAAACTTGAACCTTAAATCGTAAACCTGAACCCTAAGCCCTAAACCTGAACCCTAAACCCTGAACCCTAAACATTAACCCTAACAGTTAAACCTGAACCTTGAACCCTAAACTGAACCCCCAACCCACGAACGAACCACGAACCCTAAACCCTAAACCATGAACCCTAAACCCTGAACCCTAAACCGTAAACCTGAACCCTAAACATGAACCCTAAACCTTAAACCCTGAACCCTAAACCCTAAACATGAACCCTAAACCCTAAACCCTAAACCACAAACCCCGAACCCTAAAAAACCGAACCCTAAATCGTAACCACGAACCCCTAAATCGTAAACCTGAACCCTAAGACCTAAACCTGAACCCTAAACCCCGAACCCTAAACCCCGAACCCTGAACCTGAACTAAACCCTGAAACAAACCTAAACCCTAAACCCTAAACCCAAACCCTAAACCCTAAAACAAACCTAAACCCCAAACCTAAACCCTAAATCGTAAACTAAACCCTAAAGCCCTAAACACATGAACCCTAAAATCGAACCACGAACATGAACCCTAAACTGAACCCAAACCCCGAACCCTAAACACGAACTGAACCTTAAACCCTAAACCCAGAACCACTAAACCGTAAACCCCGAACCCTGAAACCTAAACAAACCACTAAACCCTAAACATGAACCACTAACCCTAAACCACAAACCCTAAACCCAAAAACCTAAACCACGAACCTTAAACGCTAGGTTAGGATTCAAGTTTAGGGTTTAGAGGTTTAGGGTTCAAGTTTAGGGTTTAGGGTTCAGGTTTAAAGTTCAAGTTTAGGGTTTAGGATTCAGGTTTAGGGTTTAGGGGTTAAGGTTCAGTGTTAGGGTTTCGGGTTTAGGGTTCAGGTTCTGGGTTTTGTGTTTAAGGTTTAATGTTCAGGGTTTAGGGTGTACATTATGTGTTACTATGTTTGAGGGTGTTTGCATAGTGGTGTTACTACGTCGGATGGTGTTCATGGAACCAACGTGAAATACGTGTTATTTCATATGTGGACTTTCACTGTGATACTGCATTATGCATAACTACATTCTTTGTATGGAGTGTGCATAGTGGTGTTACTACTTGATGAAAAGGGCATGTGTTACTACATGATGTTTATGTTACTACATGAGTAATAATAATCTAATCGGGAACAAATGACTAAAGCCGGGAAAAAGCATGTAGTTATGACAATAAAAATGTAGTAACAAAGATTAGTACTAGCTAGTCTAATACATGTAGTTACACCCAAATTGATATGTACTACATATTTTTCTATGTTAACTACATATTTTTCCACGTGAAATTGATTGTGTGTGTTGTTGCTAATAACTGCGTATGATGTCGATGAATCATCCGTTTTAATTTGGTTTGCGTTTGTGGTTCAAAAAAAATTGGCTGGATCTCAAACAAATATAATTTTTTTTTTGGGAAGTTGACTAAAAATCCGTAAGCAAATCTGCTGCATTAACTTATCAACCACTTTTCAAGGGCAGTAAATACGTGCGTTCAAAAAAAAAACAGCATGAATTATCCAATAAATAATACAAGAAAATAATAAGGAAAATAATAATAAAGGGTATTATTGGATATTTATTATTTTTTGTCCTTTATAACCATTGCCTTTTTTTCTTGTCCTTTTTATCCAAATTAGATTAAAAGTTGTCCTTCACAACCTTTTCCTATTTATTTTGGTTAAGTTTTTCTAAACTTTGTGTAGTAGAAAATAATAATAGAAAAAAAGTTTATGTATGATGGGACTATGTTATAAACATTTTCAAAAGATTTATGCTATAAAGAAAATGTTTATAAATTTTTTCTTTTTGAAGAAAAATGTTTATAAATTGTATGATTTAACACAAATATAAAGTTTTTAAAAGGTTTATTTTTTCTATAAATATTTCATACACATAGGTCGCAGAAGTGAATCGACGATTCTACAATGACTGGGGAAGCTTCGTCTTCGACATTTACGATTGTGGAAGGAGGAGGCGACGCCACCACCAGTGACGACGAACTTTTGGTGAACGGATCAGAATCGGGTTGGGTGGAGGCCCGAACTCATTGCGATCACCTTGCTGCTCTCTCCTCGGATTCTACCCATATACCTACTCCAGATACTCCTTGCTACCGGTACGTTCTCCCCTACCCATATACCTATCTTTCTAATTATGTTTTCAACAATAAACTCAATTTCTAGGGTTTTTGTGTGTGTGTGTGTGGATTAAAGTTGTCAGCATCCTTCGGAAAATTGGATATGTCTAAGCTGCAAGGACGTATTTTGTAGCCGGTTTGTGAACAAGCATATGCTTCAACATTATCAACAGATAAATCACTGCTTGGCACTAAGCTACAGGTATCCCATATTTTTGTGCTATTTTCAGTTTGGTGCAAATTTCGATGAGAATTTAGATGGGGAAGGAATAAAATGTTGCATTGTTGCTCATATAGCCTTATCAACTCTACGAGATGGTAGCGAAAATCTGTCTCTTGATTAGACAGCCATTTCTGTCTTCTTGATTAGATTACACTATGAGCTACACTCTGCATATGTCTACTTATGGGTACAAGTAGAAAGTAGAAAGTATTACAAGTATTAGGCATTCTACTCCACTTGATACAAGATTTTCCTTTCAATGCTCACAACTTCACAAGTAGTGTTTAGATTTAAAAAGCTATGCAATTCAAAGCATTCATGGCATTATCTGTGCACATGGCACCATATCATACCTTAACATGGGTATAATGTTTACTGGTGAGAGACCAAATTCAGTAGCAGTAACCCTTTTGAATATCCTTCTAGCTAGATTGCTATATCACCGGTCTGTTCAGATGGAGTCGCGCTGATACAATGCACGTGCTATGGTGTAACATGTGAAATGGCTTTGAGTCTGAAGTACCCAATCATTGAAACTGTGCTATAAATGGAATAGTAACACTCTTGTACAATTGGCGTAGGCATGTACTCCAGTTTCGGTTTATATTAATCTGTGTGAACTTATACATCATTTCCCCAGCAGATAATTTGAAGTTTGAACACGTGTGTGGATTGTTACACACACATACAGATTAATCATACTGTAATGGACACGCTTGTAACCGTGCATACATTTTTGCAGGAAAGTGATTAGGGTTACACTTACACTCAAAAGGCCTGATAATGTCCATCATACATTATGTAGGTTTTTGGGTGTAAACCTATCTATCATTTTTCCCATTTTTACTCATGCTTAAACATTTTGCAAGTAATTGTGTTATTTTTTAGGAATAACCACTTCTCTTTTCCCCCCATTGGTGTTTTGATGTGAAACAGTGACCTATCAGTCTGGTGCTTCGCTTGTGATGCGTATCTGGATGCTCAAGTCATATTGCCACTGCGGGGCTTTTATGAAACTGCCTACTTCCTCAAGTTTGGTGAAGCTCCACCGTTTAGGGCGATTGTAGATGATCAGGCACGTGGTGCGACTTCCGGGAGCTAGTTGTGATTTCCAGGCCCCCTCCCCCTAACCCCAAAGTTTTTGCTTCTCCTCTCAAACAGGGTTTCTCCTTATTTCTGTGGGGATAAATAGGGGTGTACTTGACAGAAACAATATTGAGTTGTGTACTTTTACTGGATCTGTTGATGTTCATTTAACTTAATACTGGCATTTAAGCATTCAGCAACGTATGAATAGAGTATAATAGACTGAAATTGTATCGGTGCTTTGTTCAACTTTATGTGGAAAATGATTTGTGGTCACAAGGCATTTGTAGATCCCTCTTATATCAATGGTCTTCAAGAGTATAGCAATGTATGTATCATTTCAAGACTTGTAACAAAAGATTCTACTACATTTGCATAACATTTAAAGCGGATCTAAAGAGTTTGGATTCCAACAAAATACAAATTTATAATAATTCAGAGATTCTAATATAATATAGACGAAATCAGTAAAAGGGGATGGAAGGGGAGGGGAGGGGGGAGGACATTTATAAGACACAGCTTTAGTACGGAAAATCCTCATAGACTGCTGCTTCAAACAGAAAGCCCAGCAGGTTTGAGGCATACATATTTTCAACTGAGACTGCTACAACAATAAGTAAAAAGAAGATGGCATTCCCTAAATAATCCACAGCCTTTTGCAAGAGAACTAAACCTGGCCTTCAACAATGAATATTTGGTAGTAAAGCAGCAGAAATCACCATCATCAGGCTGCAGCCGTGTCCACTTTTTGGCGACTTGCCATGTAGGTCATGTAAATTGTCCACAAATACGAAAATCCGTTGCTTACCAGTGGCTACAAAGGAACAAAAAAAAAAAAAAAAAAAAAAGGTAGCAAATCAATATTATTATTTTGTAATTAATTCAAATTACAAGCAACCAAGACAAAAACAAGTGCCAAAAAGGTATGGAAACAGGGACCCTTCCCACAGTTGTGCTAAAAAAAACTTGCTAATCTGTCCTAAAATCAACTCCAAACCCTGTAGTGGGCACAAAAAATGGTGTAATTTATCCATCAAATTTCTTCGACCATCTCTAACAATCATACACCAAATAAGAATAAGTGGTATTTAAAGCCAAAAGAAAAGATTAAAAAAAAAAAAGCACAATGGATTTCTTTGTGTCATACATGGTGCAACTATTTCAGCAACATCAAAATCGCTCAGAAAGATTCTTGCCGTTTGCAGCAAACAGGTGGGATAGTGCAATAAAGGGACACAACTGGAGTTACTCTAAGGACTCAAAATGCTTCGGAGTCCCAGAGCCCCATCTAGTGTATGTTGGAACTCTATATATAAAAGTCGATGAGTCATTTTGTAAATTATAAAAATCAAGATTAATCATAAGCAAAACAAAAAAACAAAAATCAAGAACTTCAAGCCAATACAGACCAAGAAAATTGACTAAAGAACTATTTTCATTATGAGCTCCATTGTAAAATTCAGACCTAAGCATTAAGAAGCAATGGAAACAATGGAAGATGTGAATGCATGATCTACGATATGGTGCCTTATATGTATGAAGTATAAGGTAAATTATATTTTGCTACTCAAAGATAACCATGGTTGCTTCTCTATTTAAACAGAGGATCACAGCCACACTGGCACTGGTTTATAAATTAGTACATCCTCACTATCTCTAGTGCTGTAGAAAATAATTATTATCATCTACACCTCTACTTTTACTTGGGTGCAATATTGTAAAACAGAGCTCTTCACTATTTGCCGTCCCACATGTCATTAGAGTAGAATCATACACAGCCATCATGATGAATACAGTCTATAATTGTATATTTATAGATATTGTGACAGTATCGGTTTCAAAGTGTTATGTGACGCTCACCTGTAAATTGACGGGAATGAACCTGAACGTGATAAAATCACACACAGGCCAGTACATAACACCATTAACCAATGTAGGCAACAAGTCACGTTTCAACCTGCCAACAATCTCAGCAGCACTCTCACCTATAAAAAGCCACAACGAGGTCACAAAAGCAAGTCAAAACGGTTCAAAGTTCAAACTGCAATGGAGTATAATAGTTCAGTCCACATTGTCACGAATCATGAAACTAGAGCAGTTTTTCTTATAACAAATTCTCCAAATTATTGTAAGGCGACATAATGCCAAAGAGACAAGGGTATGATCTGTGTTGAACAATGAACACATAATCAGAGAGCCTTGATGAACAAAATTATGAACCAAAGATCCTTGAGCTTACAATCTAGACAAAAGAACAAAGCTTTGTACTAAGTTTGTGAGTAGATCAGGGCAGAATCCAGAGTCTTAAATAATACAGAACAACATGTTAAAACCATAAAAAATGAGAACAGCCTAAGGTTACTGCTGCTGAAGGTTTACCTTGTATAGCGGCGTTTACAGAGAAGAAAACAGAAGTCATCACCGGACCAAAAGTCAGCTGTCCCAATATAATCTTCTTGAAGGTTGTGGCAATATCACGCTTTGGCAAGACTCTTGATGCAAAATTAAACCAGTAATGCAATGAAGGTCCTAGAATCAGCATCCCATATCCTGCCATTCGCAATGTTCTCAAGAAATCATATGACTCAGAAGATGGGAGTATGATTGTCTGAAAGAAATGGTAGGTAAAGATTCATAAGACACAAGGAGGGACAACCAAACTATCTGAGAAATCAATTGTACTATAAATCACAAACCATGGCCGAAAAATCTCTTCTTTTTAAATTATTTCTCTACACTCACAACCCCCAATAAGAATTATTACGGTGATTGGTACAGCATATAGAATGCTACATAGTGGCCCTGATTCGAAGGTTACACCAAATCGGCATTCCACTTTGTGTATATACTACTAACTATTAACCATATCAACTTGGAAAAGAAAGAAACAAACTTTGTCCTCGGAAATCAAAAGAAAAATGGAAGGTACGGTTTTTAAAAGTAGATCATCAAGTAGTACTAATCAAAATACCTGAGATGATACGTCCGCTGCTGCGTAAATAAGCGAACTAGTGATGCTTTTTGTGATAATGGGTCTCGAATTGAGCAAGCCCAAGTACCAATTAACAAACCCTAGCTTCTTGGATGACGCCGTCGAAGACAAAGTCGAAGAAAATAAGGCCGGCGTCCGCAAATCAAGCTCTTTAACTTTCTTTGGCAAACGGGGATAGCCTTTATAGCGCAGTACTTGATAGTATGGATTCCGGAGAACCGGCAAAACCGTGGTGGAGGATTGTGATATAGAATAGTAGTAACTGTTTGTGAAGAGATTGTACATTGAGTTTGAACTGTGAGGTTTTAATCTATGTCTTGCTATGGCTCCAAACATCTTGGAACAGTGTGTGAATGCTTTTGCTGATCAAATGTGTAAAGCTCTATGACAGATACTGCTTGGTTTGGGTTAGGAGAAGTAGATTTTTTCTGGAGAATTATGGTACACACGAGAGGAAGCAGGGGAGAAGAAAAATGGGAATAGTCTTGGACTTGGGTAGAATTCATGGAGGCTTCAAGATGGGGAGCATGTGGATTTATAGAATTGCGTCGATTGGTTGACTAACCATTGGTCAGGAAGGCGTTATTATTTGATTATAAAAATGGAAAATCCTATGTGAAACGTTTATTTTGTGGTGAGGTGACCGATAAAACGATCAGTTTAAATTCAATTTTAAAATTGATGGCACGTTTGAAACGACTTCCACTCTCCGCACGAGTGGAGGTAACATGTAATAATTTCTCTATGAAAAGGGTTTTCTCACAAAATTGCCCAGCTAGAGTGGTAGGGATCGAGAAGAGTATGAAGAGGCTTCATCCACCTTCCTAGCCAACCTCCATGAAACGCTTAAAATTGAACTGGATAACATTATGGGACAAGAGGAAACTTATTGGCATCAAAGATCTTAGCTAAAATGGATGGCAGAAGGTGAAAGAAATACTCACATCTACCACCTATCCATCATAAAACGATAGCAAAAAAAGTAAGTGACTTGTCTGAAGAATGATTAGGGAGAATGGATCTATGAGGTGGGGGAGATTGAACAGATGGCCAGAGAGTTCTACACCAACTTATATAGGGCTGACCAGGACAATGCTGATTGGGATCCGGATATCAACTTACCGGCTCTTAGCAACTCAAATCTTCAGTGGCTCACTAGGCAAGTTTCAAAAAAAGAAATAGAAGATGCCATCTTCCAAATGGGAAACTTCAAGACCACCGGCCCTGATGGAATCCATGCTTGCTTCCTGAAAAGGTACAGGCCAAAGTTAATCCTTCCATTCTCGAATTTGTTTATGATACCTTTGTTAATGGTGAGTTCAATAAAGAAGTTGAATGAAACCCTATAACACTTATCCCCAAAACCAACCCATAGAGAGCAATTTAGACCCATTGATTCAACTAATGTGTGTGTCAAGATCATCACTAAGGTTATAGCCAAAATACTACAATCGGTTATTGTGAACCTTGCGAGTAATACTCGGTCGGCCTTCATACCGGGAAGGGCAGTACATGTAATATCAACATTGATCAAGAATTAATTCATCAATTCAAAAACAAAAATGGCAGAAAGTAAGGGATGATGTTGAAGATAGACCTAGAGAAGGCCTATGACAAAGTAAGCTAGACCTTTATAGAAAAGATCCTTGTGAAAATTGGTATGTCTGATAAAATTGTTAAACTGGTTATGTTTAGATTGAGAACCTTAAGACTATCAATCCTTTGGAATGGTAACAAATTGGCCCCAATAACTCCACAAAGAGGACTGAGACAGGGACACCCGATGGCCCCTACCTTTTTGAATTGTGCATGGAGTTCTGAGCATCCTTATTGATAGAGAAATGCAACCGAAGCACTGGAAACCCCTGGAGGTTGGGAGACATGGACCTCTCCTATCCCACCTCTTTTTTGCAGATGATCTGATTTTGTTGTGGGAAGCCACCGAGAAGCAGACAGAGATTACAAGAAGAGTGTTGGATAAGATTTGTAGGATGTTTGGCCAAAGAATTAGCACCTAAAAATCTAAGTTCCACACATCCAAGAATGTTGACAGACACATGAAGGATGAAATTAGTCAGAGACCGGAGATGCAACATACATAAAATCTGGGTAAGTACCTTGGAGTCCCCTTTGTTCATACTAGACTAACTAAGATGAATTTTACCCCTCTTCTTGACAAGATAAGAAAGAAACTCTCAAGCTGGAAGATGAAGGCCTTGTCCAGAGCTGGCAAAATGATTCTGATTAACAATTCCCTTGCAGCACAAGCCTTTTACACCATGAAAACTATGAGGATCCTTGTAGCGACACTTCAAGCTATGGATAGACTTTGTATGCAGCTCTAAAAAGGAGAAAGAAAGGGTACCAGAAATATGCATTACCTAGCATGGAATACTCTTTGCCAACCCAAAGAAAATGGAGGACTGAGGTTCAAGAAGCTTCACTATATGAACCTGGAACTTTTGGGTAAATTGGTGTGGCAAGCTCTTGTTGATGACCAGACCCTGTGGATCAAAGTCTTAATCATGAGATATGGCAGTCCCTTCACTCCACCTAAACCAGCAGACTCCACCATATGGAAACACATATGTTGTGCACCTAACTATTTAGAGATTGTTTTGACATTGTTGAGGTATGAGTTATGTGGAAGGACAATGAAGATCAGAAATACTCTGTAGCTAGAGCCTATAAATATCTAAATTGAGAGGAAACTGCCGAGGCAACTCAAATGTGGAAACATATCTATAAACTCCCAGGCCCAAAACCATGTGATACTGCACTTACTTCTCTGGCAAGAAAACCATGAAACACTGCCCACCTCAGATCTCTTGTTCAGAAGAAATGTCAGCTCTTCCCCCATAAGCACCCAATGCCACCAGTTTTCCGAGACTCGCCTCCACGCTCTGAGAGACTGCTGCACAGCGAAACAGATTTGGAAAGCTCTTCTGCAACCCACCCACTGGAGATCTTTCTTTTGTTGAACCTACTATTGGTAACGATAGCCTCCAATTATAGTTTTGTGGCATTGGAGGAATCAAATACAACATGGATGCGCTAGTGAGAGACCACCGGTTCATGTTTTAGTTTCAAAGATTATTTGTAGAGTTCGAAACCTTAGACTTGCTTGAGGAGACTAATGCATAGAAACATACCCAGTTATTTTTTGTCTTGTTGTTTCATGTAATCGTTTGTGGACATTTACCACGTTTCTAACAAGAATGGATCGTTTCTTTAAAAAAGGGGTCATCTCACGGTAAAATCACTTTGCAAAAGTCAAAAAAATAAATAAATAAAACAAATGAACATCGACTTTCTGCATAGTCGATTTTAAACCGATATTTGGAAATTCAATTCTTTGACTTCAGAACCAACTTTCATAAATTGATTCTATGAAAATGATGTGTTGTACTGGTAGATGAAATGCAATAGTAGAACGAATGGCTATATACGTATAAATATATGTTGGAGAATATGCCTAATAGACCTATAATATATGGCTGAAACAATCAACATTAACGCTAATTTCGGATATTCTTCGTTCTGATTTACCGAAGGTTTATGACATCACTAAAAACTAGTTATGGAGTAGTTGATGTATGGCTTTTAAACCACTTCGATTCAGATATCAGGTTAATGAGAAATTAATCGCTAAAGTTGGTCAAAATTTGTAAGGGGAAGGAGTTGAAGGAGATTCAACTCCTCAAATCCGGGAGTGGATCTCTCAAGTATTTAAGGATAAAGTGCATTTGTTTTTACTCATTATCACCAAAACGACGTAGCTTTGAAAAATAAATATACGCTTAGATGATTTTTACATATTGGATGTGTGGTTAAATCACTTTTACTTGAGAAAATACGTTCTCAAGTACTTGAGAGTATCTCATTCCCCTCAATCCCACATAGAAAAAAGAAAAAATGCCACACTTGTTTCCTATACTTAAGGGCCAAGTTGGCTCTTTTGCATGTGCCTCAGGGGGCAAGTGCATTTTGGTGCATTAGGGATGGCCTAGACGACTCTTGTTTCACCACACACAAGCACGGTTCAGTTCGGCTCGTGTTTGATTCGGTGTTAGTTAACATTAAATTTTGGACAAAATATCTTTATGAAATTAACCAAAATTAATTTAATTAACAGTTATTTACGACGGTTTAGAACCTTCCGGTGACGTGTGTGAACAATTTTTAGAGCATGTGACGTATTTAAGGCCAGCAGCCGCCTTAATTAAGTCGGCCAGAATGTAAACACGTTTTGAAACACATGTAGGATATTAAGGCGGCTTAATTTTTTGCCTTGAGGGACAGGAAAACGCGTCTTAAAAGACATCATCTCCACAATATAAAGAACGTCAGTGAATGAGAATCGACATCGATTTTTCTCATCTTCTCAACAAAAAATCATTATGCATCCATAAGTTGTATTATGTCGAAGAGAAGTCATATCATCTAATAATTCGCCGGAGCTCGAGTTTTTAAAGTGCCGGTAAACTCGAAACGTGAACCGTTGTATATTGGAGACAATTGCTATAATTGTAGACACGTGATCGGAACATATATTGTTTTAAGGATAGAGTGAATATACTCGCATCTCGGTTGATCCCATGAATCACTTTTATTTAATTTTACATGGTACTTCCCTGGCGTGAAATTTTAAGATATAACCGTTGTAAGAAGGTTTTATCGAGTGACATACATTACAACTATTTATTTTTAACTTTTCACACGATAAAACGTATTATGTGAATGATAGTAAAAATGAGAGACACTAGTATATACTATTTGTTTCCGATCTATTGCTTTGCTATTTCCGTGCTGAATTACCAAAACAATTAATTCTTTTGTTCCGTAAATTCCACTGTTAATTACAAAATTAAATTCATGTTTAATAAACCATAAAGCACTTCACACGTTATCCAACAATATATATATACAAAATTCTTGTTAGAATAGGCGTGGGGTTTTTTTTTAATAGATAAAAGGAAAAAAAAATAAAATAAACATGATGAGTAGCTGGATCTTGTTTGGTGTCATTTGGTTTAAACAACCACGTTTCCCTTTGGGCGACTTTTAGTACCGAAGCCACGAGAATGACTAATGAGTCATAACGTATTCTCATGACTAGAGGGATAATATATTTATAATAATGGATTTAGTATGTTATTGTTATAAGTTATTATATATCCTATTAAAAAAAAAGGTTATTATATATTGACAATTCTAGAAATTATATGGATTTCGGGTATTTTGACTCTTATTGACAACCTAATGAAACTCTTAGGACACAAAAAACGGTGAAAAGAGGGAGTGATTTTGGGGTGTTTTTAGACTGCACGTGATAGTGATCAAGCTGCCTACGTATCCAATGAGTGAATTGGAATCAAGTCTCCGTAGTTTCTTAGGGATCGTTTATATAGAGGGGCTTGTGCCCTAGAGTTAGCGTATATCGTGACTGAGATGGACTCTGATTGCCGTGTTCCTTAAAGAAAAGATAATGATTATTTCATCCTTGATTTTAGGAGATAATTGTGTGTATATTTGAATGTCATGATTGGAGTATTAAATGGGAGGGCTTCTTCCCATATTTATCTGATTTGGAACATGCGTATAGAGTTCGGTCTGGGAAGGACTTGTGGCGATCTTTAAGGTCGACATGAGCAAGTTCGTTCATAAGCACTGGCTGACCTGGAGAGGTCGGATGAGTGTTTAGGTTTGTACAGCTCGGAGGTCGGCCCAGAACATAGGCCGACCTAAGGAGGTTGGTGGAGAGTAGCCGAGTTACCATAGTTCGGATGTCGGGGGTTCTTGCCCTTAAGGAGGTTTTCTTTGTCTTCATTTAATACGGGACTACTAAAGAGATGACATGTAGGTAATTTCAAATCTGGGCATCGTCATAAGCCCCTCAGATCCTAGCCGAGCCTGTGAAGGTTGGCTCAGATCAGCCTGGGCCAGAGTTTCACAAGTTTTTGATTTTAGGGTGCCAGGTGGCAAGGTTAGTTGTGACGCTTTGGTGACTGTCCCGAGAATCGAGGCGTCATTGCCCACTAGCTCTAATTATGGGCAGTTTTCGAGGTGAGTTGGGGGTTATAACCTCATCACATCAAACGTCTCACCTCATCAGTTATTAAAGCAGAAGATCCGTTACTCGTTGCCGTTTGCTATTCTTCTCTCAACCTTCAAATCTATTTTTGCAAGTAAGTTCTTCTCCTTTCGTATTTTAGCCAGAATTTTGTCATCTTTAGACGTAGACCTGATCACGCCTGAACCCTAGGTCTAATTTCATAGGGATGGCCATTGCCGACAGTAGAGACGTCAAATCCATCCTTGATCAAGATGACCTGGATGAGATATATGAGCGGTATGGGGTTGGTAAGGAAAGATTTGCTCTGAGGTTACCCTCAGAGCCACACTTGTTTGCCCTGGATCGGCTGGAAGGTTTCTGTACGGTTCACCGGGAGTATTTCGTGGTGGGTCTAAGGTTGCCTTTCTGCCCGGCGCTCCTTGTTGTGCTTCGGTACTGCGAGTTAGGGCTTTCCCAGGTAGCCCTCATTGGTATCAGGGCCATCATTGGGTTTGCTATCTGGTGCCGGCTGCTAAACGTGAAGTTTAGTGTAAAGAAATTTAGGTATTTTTATCACCGCGTAGGGGTAAAGGACCACCTCTACCGGTACTATTTTTCCATGAGGCAGGGCCGGTCGGCTGACGTCCCCATACTCCCCAAAGGTAAGGACTCTTTCAAACGGTGGAAGGAAATATTCTTCTTAGTATGTCATGAGAATCACCCTGAGCCGAGTCGGTGGAATATGGACGAGTTGGATAAGGATGATCGCCCGGAGCTGCCGGAAAAGCTAGTGGCGAAGATCCACAAGTCTGGGTACTCTATTGAGTGGCAAAATCTGTACGACGAACTGATTGCAGCGGCTCGGTTAGAGGATGCGGGGCCTGACCCCTATGTGGAATTTATTAAGACTGAGTGGAAGTCATGTAGGACATTTTCCTCTGTATTTTAGCTTTGTTGTTATACTTATGCTTTTGTCCGACTAATGTATTGTTCATACTTGCAGTGGCTGATTTCGCTGACCTACTAGCTGGAGCAGAGGGGGAAGTGGCGGTTCGTTAGCCCGAGCCGACACCGTCCGTCCGAAGCGTGCCTATGGAGGATCTTACTGCGGATGATGCTGCTGCGGGTACTTCTTCGTCTGCTCCCCCTCGGGAGCTAGGCCGACTCGGACCTTCCAGGGAAGGCGACGGAGAAAGACTTGTCTCTCGCGAAGAAGGGACGGCCGAGGCCGACCTCACACGAGGGGCGTCCTTCAAAGAAAGGCAAGTCCAAAGTTCCTGAGGGAGCTCAGGAGAATGCTGCTTCCAAGCAGCAGCGGGTCGCCAACATGTCCGACGAGGAGTTGGCTGTTATATGTAGTAAGACCGTGGAACTGGTAAGTGATTCTTCCTTCTTTATGTTTTAAAGTCAAACTTTTGAGGGTCCTAACCTTCTCTGCTCACTTATTCGGGGGGCCACGATTGGCCAAGAAGTTTTCTGGAGACTGGGCAAAGCCTCCGCGGACTCAGCTGGCCAGAAGAGCAAGATTTCTGAGCTGAGGCAGACACGGGAGGAGCTCAAGGCGGCTGCTAAGCTCAAGGACGTGGAGATGAAGGCTCTGTAAGCTCAACTCACGGCTCAAGAGGCCGAGCTGCGGTCTTTGACCAGTGAACTTGCTGAAGAGAAGAAGAGGAAGGACCAAGAGGTCGCGGACCTCCAGACGAGGATGGCCGAGCTAGAGGTTGCAATCCCAGCTCGGTACTCTGAAGCCATTCAGGAGTATAAGGCATCGGCAGAGTTTTCCGAAGCTTTAAAGGTGCTGCTCATCCCTATCCTGAACCATGGTTATACCCAGGGGGTGGACGAGGCAATGATTCAGTATCCTTCCCTTGTAATGGATAACCTTCCTAAGAAGATGTATTACAAACATGGGATGGGCGCGGCTTACACCGAGCGCGTCAAGGACTTCAGGGCCGGAGTAGATATTGTGTCTAAGTACGCAATCCAGCCTACTGCTGCTTCGAGCTCGGCACCTCCAGACGATCCTTCAAGGAATCCGACCCCAGAGGCCTAGGGTCCCTAAGGGTTGTTTGTTTGTTTGTTTTTTTTTTTGTTGAAACTTTTGTACTATGTTAGTTTTGTCTTGATAATGAAAAATGCTTTTTGCATCTCTCTTTTTCGAATTTTTCATCCTAAATTATTGATGGGGTCTGCCCCCCAGTATGCCATTCATTATTTTGAGTTTTTGGATGGCATACTTATGTTTGTGTAATTGTACTTATAAGGCCGAGCCCAACACGCGTGTTCGGTCATCTAATCAAGTTAGTTGTTAGCTTGTGAGGGGCAAGGCCTAGTTAGTTTTTGTTGTACATACCGAGCCCGATACGTGGAATCGGGTAATTATGAGTTGGGTATCGGATCTCAATAGGTTGGGTTAACTGTAGCTTTATGTTAGCAGGGCCAAGTTAAGCTAGCCTTTCACACAAATTTATGGTGAGCTGACTTTTCGTTAAAAAGTACGGCGAGCAGGGCTAGGTCGGACTGACTTCTCACGTGAAGTTTTGGACGAGCAGGGCCAGGCTAGTGCTGACTTCTTGTTAAAAAGCACGGCGAGCAGGGCTAGGTCGGACTGACTTCTCGCGTGAAGTTTTGGACGAGCAGGTTGGTTAACTGGTCCTTATGGACTTATGAAATAATACGAGGATGTACGCAACAAGCAACAAAAATGAAATGCTCCACGGCAAAATTTATTCAAAAAGACGGTAATATCCAAGACTGAAAAAGGAAAAGCATAATAAAAGTGCGGAAACGAAAAGTAGACTACGGAAAGCAGTAAATGATAAAGACTTGCCGATCAGATCAAGCCAAGATAATTCCTTTGTCTTTGATAGTGGCCGCGTAGCAACTGCGGACGACCTCCAGGTCTCCTTTGACTTCAACCGAGCCGTGGGCAGTCGGAATGAAACCGTCAGCTCATTGAGAGAGTCCAAGTTAGATTGTGTCAAGTAGTGTTTAGATATAATATTTTCTTAGTTGTCGACATGCCAAGTTCGTGGAATAGTTCTCCTATTTTCCGTATCCAGCTGTAGCTAGTTTATATGAGCCATTTCCATATACTTGATCATCTTGTATAGGCCTCCCCTGTTCGGTTTAAATTTCCCTGATGGTTCAGCTTGTCTTACCTCATTTTCTCGAAGAACCAGATCACCGAGTTTGAAATAAGAATGGTTGGCTTGGGAATTGTAACATTGCGAGAGTTTCTGCTTGTATTGTAGCCATTCTGATGGAAACAACTTCTCTACATTCTTCCATGTCGTTGTTAAGAGTCATTTTCTATGATTTATACCGTTATATTTCGTAACAAATTCCTCCATAATCTGATGATTTGCATATAAAAGTAAGGGTTTAATGGAAATATTGAGTAAATGAGTTTTAAAAGTGTTTAAGTGCAAAATCGGGTTAATTATGTGATTTTATTGGTAAATATCTATATATATGTGATGTTACATTTTTGCACGTGTTTATTGTGATTGTAGGAATATTTGAATGGCATGGAAAGAACTATAAAGATGTCCAATGGGAGATTTAAATGGAAGGAAGAAGGTACAGGTCGAATTTGGAGTAAACATGTAGAAGACAAACGTGCGTTTGATGTCCCAGTCCAGTGGACGGGCGTCCAAGTAAGTGGACCGGCGTCCACCGAAGAGCATGGATTCGAGTTTGAGAGATTCGGCGGACGAACGTTTGATTTTAGTTCGAGCGGCGTCGAAGGAATGGACGGGCGTCCAACACCGACTTCAAAGCACAACCGACTTACTTTCCTATAAATAAGCGGGATTTCAACCCTAAGACACACATTATTGACTCTTATTGATACATACTCAAGAAGAGAACGGCCCAGCTTTGGGGTGGTGGGGTTGCGATTTTTCCTTTTTCTTTTCCTTTAATTTCGTTTGTTTGATCGGGATGATGGCTTGAAGTTGAATAAGCTTCGATCGAAGTTCGTGAAACCTGTTTCAGCAGCAACTCGATTTATTTATTTGGATTTCTTTGTAAGTTTCATTTAAAAGTTGTTTCTTTCCCATGTTTAATTGTTATCTTGCAATTTAAATCGAGAGATGATTGCTTGTTGATGTTTACCGTATGACGAGAGTCGGTGTAAACTTGATCACCATAGGGAAGATTAGAGCTTTAACCTATTTAACGAGAGTTGTTAGGTTAGGAGTCTAGGTTCATCTTGAATCACAATTTTAGTTAATTCGTTACAAGGGTATCTTAGAAAGAGATTGGGGGATATCATCATCACCGGAAAAGATGAGATTTTGCATTCGTTTATTTTATCAAGTTGTACTTGTTCTACCTTCATGTTTTTATGCTGCATGTTAATCGAATTTAGAAATACGAGAGTTGATAGATTCGTTAGATTATCGTGAAGGAAATTGACAATCATTGTTCCAACAAACGAGAGTTGAGGGATAATATTGTTAGATTAGGGTTTTAAATCCGTATCTTTGCTTTGTAAATGCGTTAGTTAAACCGAGAGGTAAACTAATTAATGGCGTGATAAATCGAGAGAGGAAACGCTTCTTTAGATAAGATTTTAATCTAAGGAAACTTGTGAATGAATGTTTGTATTTCTTATTGACTTTGGTGGGGTGATGGTTGCGGGATGGTGGATCGTGGTTTGTTCGATGTTGATTTGCTTCAGTCATTATCATGTTTGTTAGTTTTATCGTCTTTTCTTAGTTGTGGCTTTATTCATTTATTTTGTTCGCAACGATATTTCCTGGCTTTGGACTGACAATCCTCTGTCCAGTTTATTTTCCGTTTTAGTTTAGGTTTAGTAATAAATAGTAGTGACAATTTTAGAAGAATTAATAAGAACTAGATTAAACAACCTCGATTCCCTGTGACCGACTCCGGTATTAACCGCTGTACTACGATCCCTACACTTGGGGAATACCGGATTTATAAATTTTATTACTTGTTTGTTTTCTTAGATAAAATCCGTGACAGTCGTCTTTGTGTTCATGCAGGTTTAGTTCATTCTTTTTTCTCATAAATAAGCTTAACTCTTGGTGAAGGAACGACGATCTCAGCCAGTATCACTGCCTTGCATCCATAAGTTAAGGAGAAAGGTGTTTATTTAGTGGACGTGGAAGGAGTAGTTTGATATGCCCATAAAAATAGGTAGATGATCCACCCAGTTAAGGGATTCATTTTCTAATATGGTCTTGAGCCATATCTTTAGAGTTTGATCGGCATGTTCGAACTGTCCATTGGCTTGTTGTTGTCCCACCAATGTGAAGTGTTGTTGAATATTCAACCCAAAGCACCATTCTTTTATGGTTCTATCCACGAACTGTGTGCCATTGTCTGACATGATGATTCTGGGCAACCCAAACCTTCCATTTCAAGAAGCTCGAGGAATAGAGCCTACGATATCATTCCTCATTGATCGAAGGGCCAAGGACTTGAGAAAGGTACCATATCCTAGGATGTCTGATGTGGTATTGAATCATGGACTTGGCATGATTGGCCCAAAGTATCCAAATAGTCTGCAATTTCTAGTTAAAGAGCGAGCTACCCGATTGTTAGGAACATTTTATTATGTTTTGATGATGACCATACTAGATGTTATAGCAAGCCTGAAATAAGTTAGAAATCTATATATAAGTCCTTACTTAGAGTCTGACATGTTGTATAAGTTGAGTCAGACAAGTATTATACTAGTTGGTAGGATGGCAAAGTAAAACAGAAATCCGGCAGAGTGAAAGCAACCAAGTACCAGCAGAGAAGCATGAAGACATTATGGTCTGACTTATAACCAGGGAAGTCTGTGATGACCTTGGATAAGTCTAAGTTATACCTCAAGTGATGAAATTCATTGTTAAATATGGTGTACACTGATCTCACACAAATCAAGGATCGGTGAAGTACAAGGACCTTTCTAAACTCAAAGAAATCAAGAAAGCATTGAACCGGCAAAGTAAAATGTCTATCGGCTGAGTAAAAACGAAGTAGTAAAGGAAGATCTAAAACACTCAACCGTTCAAGTAACATCCAAGTGAAGAGACAACAAAGTGAACTACACTTGTTCAGGTTATGAAAAATAAGAAAGATTCAGAGGATCAAGCATTCAATGCACAATCAATCAAGAATCAACCAAGGATGGATTTTATGATATACGTTTGAAGAAAATCCGATCACTGAAAATCAAGGAGAATATAATTGAAGGGGAATCAAATATTAAATCAAGGATTATTCCCCACATTAAATAGCCAACGGACGGAAATTCAAATCAAGGATTATCAAGGCTATAAATAGAAGGCATTGACAGACAGGAAAAACAACGATTGAATCTGATAAGAAACAAGCAGAAACTCTGTCAATTTGAAAAGCCTTCTATCTGAACTTAAAGGAAACATCTAGAGATCAACTCAGCAATCAGAACTCAAACTCCATATCAAGCACTGAGATTGATCACAAATCTGTGAATCCAACACATCAAACTGAAGCAATTGAATCAGAGGAATCTGAGAAGGAGTTGCAACTTTGTGATAGCTACTGAAAGATTTGTTTTCAATGAGCAGTGACTGAGACTAATTCACTGAAGCTTTTGTAGCCAGGGAGTGATAGTCTTGAAGATTGTGAAGCTTGTGTAGCCAAGAACAATCTAACTATTGTATCTGTGAAAACAATAGTGAATTCCTCCAATCATCACAGGAGAAGAGTGGATTAAGGGATTACACCACCCTGAACCACTATAAACCTTTGTGTCTATTTACTTTCAGCACTTTACCTTACTGCACTTACTTCATTGCATATTATATTTGTGATAGTCTAATCTACTTTGAACCAAAATTTAAAGAAGAGACTTATTCGCTGCCCAAAACCTTTTAAATATAAGAAATTTTTTTGAAACTCCACTATAGTCATTTACCCCCCCCCCCCCCCCCCCCTTCTGACTATAGTTTTACCCTTCTCTGGGACCAACACCGATGATTTTCGGAGATGCTCTTGTGAATTTCTCATAAGATATTATTTCCATCATCTTCGGTTACACACTTTTGCCATTGGGAGGTAAGTGGCCTACGATAGAGTACATTATTATGTAAAATACCGAGTTGCGTGTACTCTGAGCTTTTTGCCTCTTTCTGGTCTATCGGTGAATGACATTACGTAGGAACTGGAGAACATGGTCCATCCAGATCGGTCTTTGATTAATTGGTAGGACGTTTGAGTTTTCATAACTCCTCTCTTCAAGCATCTCTACTAGTACCTTCCTCTTGTGATAGGGATGACAAAGCCGATTTGGATAATCCATTTGCTTTCTTATTGCAGAATCGAGGTACCTGCTCGATCTCAAACTGGTCGAACTGAGTTGCTAGCTGTTTGACCTTTGACATGTACTTTATCATTGGCTTTTCTTTCGCCTCATATTCTCTTTTGAAGTGGTTTACCACCAATTGAGAATCAATGTATGCCTTTAAATTTTGTGCCCCAGTTTGTTTGATATGCTCATCCCGGTTATGAAGGCCTCATATTCAGCCTCATTTTTTGTCGACAAGAATGCAAATCTGAGAGTGTATGAGAACTATTCTACCTTTGGATTAATGATTTAGAGACTCTGCCCAGATCCTTCTTTACTCGAAGCTCCGTCAACATATATAGCCCATTGCTCTAAGCTGGACTACTGTCGTATCCAATCCAACGAGATGGTTGCTCCCCCTGCTAGAAAATCGGCTAAGCATGTGCTTTGAGTGTCGTGCGAGGTCTGAAGTCTAGATCATATTCCACAAGTTCCACTGACTACTTTGTCATACGACTTGAAGTTTCTGGCCAAGCTAAAATATCCCAAAGTGGTTGATGTGATAACCGCTATCGGATGAGATAGGATGCATGTGCGTAACTTCTTGGCAGCGTGGACTAATGAGATGACCAATTTTTCAGCGTGGACAACCGGGGCTAGGGATTATTGGACGCAATCATCTTATAGCTCAGTCATCTTCTCAACAAGCATTCTTTGGACTTCACCGTCTCACAAGAGCATGGGGACCTTCTAGCCATTTTGGGGGTTGCCCTAGTCGGCACTTGTTTTCAACTTCCCAAGGCCTTTACCGAAGAGACTCTTCTAGCTGCCTAGTAGATTGAACACGACTGAAGAATTCTCTGAAGTTGATTTATAGACTCACGCACCAAGAACTTGTATTCAATGTAAACCATTGTTCTTTTGCTTACCCACACATTTTTAACAAATAAACACCGATACATACACCATTAATCAGAAGAAAGTTGAGACATTTTAATCACTATACCCAGTTTTATAATCGGATCAAATTAGGAATGATAGATGCATGAAGATAATACTATATAGTATATAATCATACAATTCAAGACTCCAACAACCAAATCAAACTTACTTTATATACTTCTGTATGTAAACTCACAATACCCAATCAATAGATATATGTCAATCCTGCTTTGTATAATTGGATGATATTTCTTAAGCAAAGGTTCCTCTGCAGAAATCAAGCATTAGCAGAAGTGCAGAACCCTTCAGCACCCAAAGTCGTAAGGCACCAATCCTTTCAGTTCAGGTCCATTGAGCTTGTTGTGGTCGAAGCTGAAGCAAAAAACCCCAGAAGGGGGATGAAAAAGTTAGCAACTTTTTCCCCTTAATTTAAACTACCATATTAAATAGAAACAAAAGGAAGAGAATCAACAAGTAAATGTTGGCTAGAAAGCATAATATCCCATATATTCAAAGTTTTGGTAGGGAAGGGCTATTTTAGGCCTATCCTAATCCGCCTTGGCTTTTTCCTATAGTAAGTGATTCAAGGCCAAAGGTGAAATAAAGAAACTGGTAAACAAAACCTCTTCAAGATGATCAAACAGCAATTAGTGACTTTAGTAAATTGCAAACGTTAACTAAAATTTTGATTTCCATCATTACTAAATCGCATTAAGCTTTTAGATGTTTCCAAGAATGGTTAGAGCAAAATGGTCCTCCAAGATATGGATGAAGAGGATGTACTTTCTACACAAGAAACGACATTGCAAGAGTATGTGCAGCATAAAAAGATACAAAAATGACGTCACTCAGATTCTAAACGAATTAACAAGTTATTGAGATCTTTAAGATGATGCGCTTGAAACTCAGATTGTCACACATGAGTTCGAACTTTTAAGCCATTCTCTTGCCTAGGGACGTGCAAATCGTAACCTCTTTTCATTGAGTAATCGTGTCTAAACAGAAATGAAGAAACTGTAGAACTGGTGATTCCAAGAGTTTTGATAAAACGACAATACCTTTCCATGGGAAAACTAGCAAATGGACCATCCACAGGGATTGTGCCACAAAGGTTATTGTTAGAAACATCACTGCAACATTCAAGATACGCAACGTCAGAATCCAAAAGATAAAATCTAAAGTTGCTGCATTCCATAATTCGATTAAGCATCCACTTACAGAATCTTCAGGTTAGAAAGTTTGGTGAGTTCCCTTGGAATTGAACCGGAGAGTTTGTTGTCATTTATCCGTCTGTAGCAGCATGAGTTGAATTAAAAGACCTGAATGGTGGCCCACAAATTCATAGTATCTGAAACAAGGAATACTTACAGAAATCTTAAGGACTTCAAATTAGCAAATGTCTTTGGAATTTCCCCTTCAAGTTTGTTATCATAAAGATCCATGCTAACAAGGTTTTCCAGTTGACCTAATTCCTTGGGAATTTCACCTGCTATGTTATTCTTGTAAAGTTCCCTGCAGCAAATTACCATGTTTAGCCCTTCTAGCACAAAAAAGGAGTTCACAAGCATAGAAGTTACGACATAAGAAGCATCAACATTAGCAGAAGCATGAGAATAAAATCAAAATCAAAGCTAAAGCTTTCAAAGTTAATAAATAACTCAAACAAGTGAACAATCGAAAAATTCGAATCCGTAGTTTTATTTGTAAATTTTATCCATTATTTGACGAGTTTCAACACACCAACACCCCTGTCCAGTAGCATCCTTTCGCCATGACAACATGATAAAAAAAAGAAACCAAGATAAAGGGTACAAAAGGCTGCTGGAAACAACAAAAATCATTGGAACTAGCAAGTAATAGCTGAATGTTTAGCTATCTTTTTCTTGCCTTTTGGAAATGTACAGCAACCACACAACAAAAACTCAAGAAAATTAACTACTTAGTACAAAATTAAGCCATTACAAGAGGAGAAAAGCTCATAAAAACAGTAAGAAGCATACAAGTACTGCAAATGTTTGAGTTCTCCAAGTTCCGGGGCTAAACTTCCAGATATATTAGAATTGCCCAAATCCCTATAATTGAAAAGAAAAACAGAGCAGAAAAATTAACAAACCCATCTACAAATTCATAAAAGATAATACCTTAAACAAGTAAATCTGAAAATAAACTAAGAAAAACTCAGATCTTACAAGCGAACAACATGATTGTTTGAGTCACATGTAATATGGAACCAGGTACAAGGATTCACAAGAGTAGGATCCCAGCTCTGAAGCACATTTTTAGGGTCAACAAGTCTGCTTCTCAAAGCATGCAGAGCATTTCCTGCAAACCCAACAAACAAGACCTAAGAAAATGTAGTAATTCAAACATAAAAAATCAAAACCTTACAAGCGGATTGTTGGATACTTACCTTCAGAGTTCGTTGACAGGGAAGGTGAAAGGAAGAAGAAAAGAGGGAGGAAAAAAAGAAGGGGTGAGGAAAAGGAAGCCATTGAGAGAGAGAGAGATCAAAGCAAATATGGTGTGAGTAAAAAAGGTGAAAACAAGAAGAAGAGAAAAAGGGGAGAGGAATAAATTGAGAGAAAAAGGAAGTTGCTTGTGCTTGGTGCTTGGTGCCTGGTGCCTGGTGGTAGTATGGTACCAGTCAAAGTCTTTTTGTGAGTTATTAGGTGGAAAAATGTACATTCAAAGTCAATAATGGAAGCTGATCAGTTTCCGTTGAAGTACTTTCTTTGTATTTAGGTTTCATCAAAGTATTAATCCTGCATTTTCAAATCATAATCCATTTCACTAATTCTTGATATGCTAAAATAAAAGTTGTGTTTTAACCGTGAGTGGATATCAAAGATATTGAACCCCATTTTATTAAACTATTTAAGACGGTGGAACTCTATGCTAAAATAAAAGTTGTCTTTTAACCGTGAGTGGATATCAAAGATATTGAACCCTATTTTATTAAACTATTTAAGACGGTGGAACCGCAGATTTGTGGTATGTTTCATCGTAAAAACATTGTAGTGAATTGTAACGACTCGACTCGAAATCCGAGCAATTTCAAATGAATCCGTTTGACTATGACTCAAAATATTGTGTTTTTTTTTATCTCTATTCCTGAAGCCTCATACTACAATAATTACACGAAAGCTAAAACGATAAAGTTCAGCTTTCTAGATCTGAACAAACTATTCATATAATATAATCAAAAGTTATTAGTCCAAATATACATCGAACTTATTTATTATCAACCTTAAAGGTAACTTAAAATACTTAATAAACATAATAGAAATTAGAAATCTATAAAATTGACCAGTGTTCGAACCCCGTTAGGGGTTAAAAAAAAAAAAAAACCCTACCCTCAAAACATAGAACTTCACATAATAAGTATAGATGCCTTGATATCGCGAGTAGTCTATTGATAACCTCAAACGAGTTGACTAAGCACATGTTGGTTTAACATGGATAGCTCCTCATGAAACATGCTGGACATGAATGCTAGAAGAGACGGACGGATTAGATGCCACTAGGACTCCTACAAATCCTATCTGATCTCCCCAGTGGAGTGGAACTCATATGCTAAGAGTTAAGATAAGGGGTGAGCTATAGTGGCGGATCCAGATAATTTTCTCATTGAGGGTACCAAAGTAAAAATTATAATCCACTAGGGGTATGATGAGCTAAAATTTACCCCTCAAAAATACATTTATAAAGACTCGCAATCATGTAAACTAACTCTCTAACTCCAGCGAGTACTGGGTCGATTCTTAGGATAAATACAGAGTACGAGGTCGTCCCAAGAGAAATGTGGTTGTGAGTACCAAAATGAACGTGATTCTTAGTCTAGGCGATCAAAGTTTTAAGTGGAGTGTTTATACTAATGCAAAAAATAAATTTTAACTAACGAGATTAACTAGGTGATTAAAAAGCATAGCCGAGCCATGATCCAACAGGTTATCTCCCCACAGGAAAAACTTGATAAGGAGTGTGTTTTATCTGATTCAGTTCATATGATATTCACGGGAGTCAACTCTTTATTCTTGCGTTAAGATCCGAATGTCTCCTCTCACTTAACCCCCACACTAGGTTTATTAACCCTCCCTTTAGAGAGCTAACTCGCCTAACATGGTTGACCGGAATAAAAAGCCGTTGAAAAACCTCACAAAAACATAATTTTAACGTATCACTTAGGTTGCCAATCTAACGATTAAGACTATGGTTTAGTGATTTTAAAACATGTCTCGCACATCTCGTAAAAATACGAATCTCACTTAGGCATAGTCCGGATCGTCACTTAGATTGTCAATCTAACAATCCGGACTATGATTAGTGATATCCATATCTCACATCTCACCGCAAAATACATTTATAAGCTCGATGTAACCGTGAACAAAGTTGTCAATTTTATTCAAAGCTAAAATGATCAAAACGGGTTTTAAAACATGAGTTTATCATACGAACGTTTAATTACGCGCACACAACTCCCATCTCGTCTCCCGATGGTTGATTTCACCCGTTTTCACATAATTCGGCTATGTTGAGTTTAACTACTCATATTAACGAAAATAACAACGAAAATAACAAAACGAAAGAAAACAAAACGAAAAAGATAACTACAAATTTATATAGATATACGTATAGATATATATATAGATATATATATAGATATAGATATATATATAATATACGTATATATATATATATATTTATACTAATTTATACTAATTGCATAAAATGAAATAAACATAAAAGAAAGAACGGAATTGAAAATTTAAAACGATAACTAGTCGGGTTATTACACCGACATTATAACTACATAATTATATAATTATAGGCCCCCCATAATTTAAAAGAAAGAAAAGATGAAGGAAAAGAGGGGCAGCCTTCTCTGCATACGTGGCTCGTTTATATAGACAATGTTGAGGAGCCGGATCGATCCGGATTGGTGCCGGATCGATCCGAGCTTATCATCATTACTCATCATTACAGTAACATGCAGCAGCGGAGAATTTATATATAATTATATATTAAACTTCTAAAATTCATATCTCGAGTTGTAGACCTCCAAAAATCATGATTCAAACGTCATTAGAAAGCTCTCGGAAAATTCTTCAACTTTCATGAAGGACACTTCTTCAGAAAACGTCGTTTTGATGGGTCATTCCCATTACGTGTCGTTTGCGACATTTTCCTTAATACAAATCAATTAGCCACTTGACCACCATTTGAGTTGTAGAAATCCGATTGACTTGATTCAAAATCCATTGGAAAGCTTTCTTGAAGATATACAACTTTCATGAAAGATTCTTTTTCAGAAAACGCCGTTTTGATGAGCCATTCGTATGTCGTGTCGTTTTCGGGATTTTTACTATTACGAATCGATTAGCCACTTGGTCATAACTCGAGTTGTAGACCTCCAATTGACGTGATTCAAAATACGTTGGAAAGCTTTATCAAAGATCTACAACTTTCATTAAGGCCACTTCTTCAGAAAATTCCGTTTTAATGGGTCATTGGTTCGTCGAAGATATAAATCGTTAGTGACACTACGAACCACCGATCCACTCGACCTTTGCTGTGCGCACACTCTTATATCCCTAAAAACACATCTTTTAGGCCTCAAAATGTGTCGTTACTCGGGATTTTGGTTAACCTATAATTCGCAATAAACCACCAAAATACCAAACGTAAACACGACACGACACACCGGTTACTAAACCGGTACAAAAACTATAAAAACACGCTAAAAATACGATATTTTATATAATAACTACTACTAACATATTTAGTTGAAACATAGGAATTAATGACTTTAATTGATATAAAAGTGCTCGAAATGATATCAAAAGTGGGGTAAAAAGTTATAAAAATAACAGTGAATTTTTCCGTCATCAGGGTACCAATGGTATTTTTATATTTTTTTAACAGTAAAAACACATCATTTTCCGGATCCCAATGGAGACATTGGCACCTCTCTTAATACATTGGATCCGCCTCTGATGAGCTATATAGCTCAGTGGAGAAACATTGCATCAAAGGTCACTCATACTTGTTAATAGGACCAGAACAGAGTTCCTAGTTCTCTTTCGCAAACAATGGATGCAACATTTAACTATTTAACCACATAAGAAAAAGTGTCTTTATTAAATTACTACTTTAACAAGTAACACGTACAGTATACATTAATTCCATTTACTTATCATCTTCATGTTCATACTTTGCAGTTATAGTTTAAACAGGAGAGACTCCAGGAATTTGATGATACGGGCCGGAAATTTGTCATATCTTGTAATTACTAAACTTAGACTTGTATATTATAGCTCAATGCAGATCAATATGGGTCAGTATATAAACATAAGCGGGTCAACTTCATATATACATGTGTACCTAAAAACATTTCTCACTGTAACATTTTTTAGCGGGTCGGTTGACCCAATTGTTATAAGGTGGAGCTGCCATTGAGCTTAAACATCATATCATGTTTAGCATAGCCCAACATGAATAGCCCGTTTTCGCTTAATTTTAGGTTCAATATAATCATATCATGTTTAGTAGAGCCCAACATAGAGAGCCTGTTGATTTCTTAAGTTGATGAGTATCACGTCATATTTAGTAGAGCCCAATATAAAGAGTCTACTTAATATTGTCAAACCAGAAATCGACCACTATTATAGTTCATGGTCAAGGACTGCTAACCGGCCCAACATATCTGTTAGTAATACCATCCGCAACGGAATAGATTTAAGGATCTAGATCTATAAATTACACGTAATAAAATAACTAGATCTACTCTACAAGGGGGTTGTAGAACATACCTCTTGGATCTCAAAATCCAAGTAGAAGAACCGCAATAGGAATAATAAAGGATGGTGTGAAGAGCACCACGATCTTCCGCACGTGTGATCCAAGCAACTCCCGGTGGAAGGAAATCCTCGTCTCGAATCCTTCCGATATGCTACCCGGAAAACCTCTAAGATTTTCCTCCTCTCTCCCCTTGGCCGAAAATTTTGTCTTCTCTCTCTAAGAGATGAAGTCGAAAATTGTGTGTGTGTTAGGCTTGGGAGAACTCTCTTTATATAGGAGATTAATCCTTGTCCTCTAAGGATTTTATTTTGCAAATAAATAAATCAAATAAATAAAAGATAATCCTAGAATATCCTAGAACAAATCTAGAATAATCTTTATCTTTATTTCTTACCATAAATATTTATCCAATAAATATTTTGTGCACATGTCTTATTAATCCACAAGAAAACCAATTTCTTGTTGACTAAATAACACTCTTGGCCGAAATTCATCTTTGTGACCTAGTCACAATAATTTCGGCCATAACACACTTATTGGGCCAAGATTATGAAAAATGTCTTTTTCACATATTTAATTATTTAGCCCAACTAATTTAATAGTCCACTAAACAATTAATTCACATATCGTTTTAATTAAATTCTAACAAGAACTAAATTAATATTATTGGGATTCGACGTCCGAGAATAGCTATACTATATTGGAGGCACGTCGGGGACCATGGACTAATAATCAGCGGCTCCGATAAATCATATAAATAATTATCTTACGAACAGAATAATTATATTCGATAAATCAATCACATGAATATGCCACCATAATCCCGTGACTGCACTCCTCCGATTATAAGATTATATTTATCTCCTCACGAGAATGATAATGAGTGTCTATTGATATAATCATTACATATGGATTAATCCTCCATAGACTGTTCATTCTAAATCGGGAAGTTACCGTTAACCCTTTTCAAAACCTCTTATCCTTATTTACCATTAACCCCCTAGTGATCAATTAATTCATACAACTCACCGGTAGCTAATCGGTGTAATATGAACTTAATGGATCGATCGATTTCGAGGATTAAAAATAAGGGAAGCGTCTATCTATTTCCGAAATGGAAGGAATGGATTCCGTATACGTGATAACACGGACTACTCACTCAATCCAAGTACAATGCCAAGATGGGGTAATTCGGATCACGGACTCGGTGTAATCCTTAACCGTCAAGTCAAACCTCATACCGATTCAAGCGGTTGATCGTGATCACCTCGGGATTAAGATATATCCATAAATATGATCATCGATTGATTCGATAAGACTTCTCGATTACGGAATTATATCGTGAACTCTAATCAAATCGGTCCAGCCCTATATGATATATCTATCACATATAAATGCCCCACTAGGTTCTCTTAACCGAAAGTCCGGATAAGACAATCACACCTATTGTGTTCTGGGCACATTAATAGCACGTTAAAAGAGAGACCCGATACTCTCGATTAACTTCACTACGGGCTAATTGTATTTTAAGTACATCTTCACTAACTCAATCCTCCTGTGTATATCTCATACACTGAGTTAAGTGATTACATAAACGATATACTTTTGGGTTTTCTGACGTGTAAATACTATTGTCACATCGGTGAATATGATAATAATAAATATGAATAATAATGTCAATTCATTCATTAAATAAAACAATTACAAAATTGTCTTTCGGGCATCACACCTAACAATATGTTCATTATTCTTGCCTGTGAACAGGGAATGATGCCGAGGGCCCTCGATGATTTATTGTTTTTCTTGCTATCAAAGTACTTATCAATTGGAAGTCTAAATCCCTCTCGAAGGTGGGTAGGAATATTCTCATAAAAAGCTCCATCGCAACGCAGCCTTTTTACATTATGCAGACTATTCTTCTTCATTATACTATCCGTCAGATATGGAACGGGTGTGTAGAGATTTTTTGTGAGGAGATGACAGCGAATCGAGAAGACTGCATACTATCTATTGGGACAAAATATGTAGGCCGAAAGAGAAATATGGGTTGGGAATTCAAAAAATGCGGGAGATGAATCTGGCTTTGCTCGGTAAATTGATTTGGCAACTCATCCATCGACGGGACCCCTTGTGGGTTAAAGTCCTTTTTGATAAATATAGAGAATTGACGGCTATACCGAGACAAGAAAGCTCCCAGATATGGCATAGTATATGCAAGGCGTATTCTGATTTATAGCAGGGGTTGAAGATCGACAACCAGGACTTTATTTGGTGCGATGATTCGACGGCTAAGTATACGGTCTCGGGAGGATACCACTGGCAATTCCGGTATGGGTTCGATGGTGAGAATGCGGAAAGTGGTCTATGGACTCATATCTAGCAACTTAAGGGCCCGAATCGAGGTAACTATTTACTTTGGAGTTGATCCCATGAGGCCTTCCCTGTTGGTGATTTCTTAGCTAAGCGACACATTGCTCCTTCACCCATTTGTCTGATTTATGGGGAGGAGGACGAAACGATCCTGCATGCATTCAGGGACTGTCTGTGGGTTTCCACTCTTTGGCAGTTGTGCTTACCGCATGAGAGTTGGAGAAAGTTTTTTGGTGTGGTTAACATTGAGGGTTGGCTGTGGTTGAACCTTTTTCGGGAGGAGGAGCCACCTTTTGACTCGATAGCTTGGAAGTACACGTGGAGGGAGGCACTATATGGAGTGTGGAAGTGGAGAAATAATATTATTCATGAAAGCGCTGAGGAAAGGCCCCCGGCCTCTGTTTTCCTATCCCAGGTGGTGGAACGTGCTAAGAATCTGAGACTTGCTTGGAGGGACTTCGAATAATCGTTGTATTTCAATCTTTTGCATTTCTTTCTCGGACTATTTTTGTAAGGTTGTTGCCTCTCTGCTTTTTTCCAAAGTAATAAAACGTCCGCTTCCTAAAAAAAGTACTTATCAATGAACGATTACATAACATCTCTTTCATGCTTTCTAACATATTCTCTTTTCATTATCTCTTCAAAATATCACATAATTATTTTACATTACATGCTTAGTACTCATTAACCATAATCATCAAATTTACGACATAACCCTAGAACTTTCCTTTTATAACATATAACAAAACATACCATCTAGCACATAACCATGAAGGTCAACTCAAGAACATGCTTACTATGATAACATGGTAACCTTTCAATACTATTACCACAAGCTTGTCATATCTTTAACTTTAACAATTATCATTGATCATATATTAAAGCAAGTACCATGTTCATAAATAAATGTATTCCTATAATATGATATTTGGACCACAATTTGAATTACCAACTAAAACATGAACATGATCATATTTTATTATTACCCTAAAACATGATATTCTAGCATTTAACAAGTCTAGAAATTTGCACAGAGCACTCATACGGGTTCAAAACATATTATTTCTGTTCCAGAAGATTTGAACTTTACTGTGGATTCATAAAACAAAAAAGAAGGCTGCCGGCTAGCCGGTAGTTTAGTTTTCCGTTGAGCCCATAGCCAACAAACAAATTGGTTCAAAACTAGATATCTTATCATACATCATGTCTAACTAAGGCACATACTCAATATATGAAAGCTTAAGATGCATAAAAAGTAGCACATAGCAAGAAAATAATCAAAATTTCATAATTGCATGTAAGTGATGTAAAGACTTTGATGCATAAGTCCTTACCTTGATAACTAGGGAAAGATCAGCCAAACTAGCTTCTTCTATCAGGAAAAACTCATCCCCAATCATAGATCCCACATATCCAAACTTTAAACATCAAAACCCCTAACTTAACCTATTGATAAACATGTTGGAAGTAGCGTCCGAAAGACAATTTATGTAATTGTTTTTGTAATTAACAAAATGATAGATTTATTCTCATCTTATTATTTGCTTCGTGCTTATATTTAATACACTGCTGAAAACCCCAAGTCATATCATATGTAGCCATATAAATTAGTGTGTGTCACACATGAGGATTAAGTTTATAGTGATACACTTGAACTATTAGTCTGTGGTGAACTTAATCAAAGTATGGGGTCTATTGATTAAACCATCATTAATGCGGCCAGAACACTTTATGGTGTGACCGTCTTATCCGGACCGTCGACATTGGTTGTCTAAGTGGGGCATTTATATATGATGTAGTCATATAAGACTGGACCGATTTAATCTGCATTTCTCATATAATTTTGTGATTGAGAAATCTTATTAAATCACAAGATGATCATATGCGATTAACCTTAATCCTGAAGTGATTGCATACTCCTACTGGTTTCAGGATAGAGTTTGATGTGTTCATTAAGGATCGCTAAGAGGCGAGGTCCGAATCACTTTCACGTTGGCACTATTCTGGAACGAGTGAGAAGTGTGTGTCTCACAGATATGGAATTCATTCCTTCCTGCGGGAAGTAGAAAGACAATCCTCTTATTTGTTAATCCTAGAAACTGATCGATCCCGGGAGTTCGTATTGGTTATGAACTAATTGATCACTAGTGGGTTGATGGTAAATAATGATAAGATGTATTGAAGAAGGTTTACGGAAATATTCCCGCTTCATTATGGATAGTCTATGGAGGGTTAGTATGTATGTAATGATTATATCAATAGACACTTATCGACTCGACGTTTTGAGAATAAGTTATATCTATAATCGATAGAGTTCAGTTTTAGATTTATGGTGGCATAATTCCGGAATTAATAAATTGAGTGGAAATATTCTGTTCGATGACTATTTTATTCATTTTATTGTAGCTACTGGTTATAGGTCCAGGGTCCCCAGGTTGGCTCCTAACACGCGAGTGTTTTCTCGTTTTATGGAACCTCGAGAATAAATTAAATAGTTTGTATATTTAATGAATATGCGAATATTATTTATTTGGTAAATAATATGTAAAATAGAAAAGATATTTTCTATTAAAAAATAATGACAAGTGGCGCCTACGTTTTGTGATAAATTTGGAAAAGAAATTTTCTTAGATTATGTCACATGTGTAATAACTATTTGTTGGATAATTAATGGAAAAATAAGAGATTGATTTTTTGGGAGTTATCTCTTTATCTTTTGGCAAATATCTTTTCTTTGTGGGAATAGGTAAGTGTTGTGTGAAAATAATAATTCTCCTGGCTAGTTATTTTCCTATATAAAGAGAGTTCATCACAACACAATTTTACACACAATTTGCGCCAACATCAAATAAAAGAAGAGAAAAATTAGTTTCTTGTTCTAGTCATTAAGAGGAGAAAAACTAGGGTTTTTCTTATGCATATTCGAGGAGGTTTTACGGCGAGGATCGACGTCCACCAGTCGTCGCTTGGAGATACAATCCGGAAGATCACGGCTTCTCCCTTGGTCGATTCCTTCTCCCTCTTCTTTTGGTAAATTTTTAACCTTCTCATAGTTATATTAATTATTTATGCGAATCAAATCGTGGTAAAATCGCATGCGAATTTATTCGTAGCTTCCGCTGTGCATGATCGAGCGTCTCGATCGGTGCTGTGAATCAGGTCCGACGATCCAATTATGGATCGGATCCGGATTCGGGTTTCTGAATATCCAGCAAAACTTGCTTAGAACTTAATGAAAACATAACTAAAACTTCCAACATGTTGAAGGGCTGAAAGTTAGGTTGAGAAGGGCCGAAATTGATGCAGAGTTTTGCCTAGAACTTGAGAAAGAAGGGTAGAAATTAGATATGAAATGGAAGGTTTATATAGGCTAAAATTTGAAAGTCTTCATTAAACTTGTTGTTTCTGGACGAACTGAAAGGTCAAAGGGTGCTCTTATTGCACCATTAACACACTGGAGTTGCAGAACTTGAAAAAACTATGATCTTTGATTTAGAGCTGGTTAGTTGGTACATGACCCTGCCGCTGAGCCGGTGGCTAACTACTTTCTGGGACCTACTTGGTACATATCATACGTATTTAAAACAGAAACTGGTACTTTAACTTTTATTCTTAATGTTTATAACTTATGTGTCATTTGACCCGTAAGTGACATATCAACAATATAGACTCGGGGTATCACACGAGCAGTGAATTTGAGATGACGAATAATAGATTTGCTCTTATCATCTAATTTATTTTACTACTGTTCTGATTTCTATTTTAGTCTTTTACTTAACTCTTTTTTTTTTAATTTTTTTTTCAAGACCGAACAACTTTATTTCCACGGCCAAAAAACAACAAAAATATAAAGCTAAAAAAAAAGCTATACATCAAAATTTAAAACATAATCAAAATAAAAGCTAGTCGAACTCTTTTATTTCTTTGTTTGGTATGATAACGCTTATTTAATTTGGGCAAGAAAGAAAAAAAAAACCAACTAACAAAATACAAAAAGCATCCCGAAGGATGAAAGGAACAACACAAGTTCAAATTGCAAAAGCAAAAGCACAAAAGGAAAAGCACATTCCAAGTTCTAAAAAAAAGGTTAAATTAAAAACAAATCTTATTGTCTTTTTATCTTAATGTCGCTTTAATTTATTGTATTTGTTTTTATGTTTTAAGAAATAGCTTTAAAACACTGGGTCGCGAGACAGAAGTACATAATAATATATAAAATGGAAAAAAAAAAAAAAGACAAGAAAAAAGATAGTGGTTAAGAAGACTAAAACGCGCATGTTACTATATGTGTTATTATATGTTGGTATAACCACATGTAGTAACACATGTATAACAGACGCGTTTTTGTCATTCTCAACAACTATCTTTTTTTCTTGTCATTTTTTCTCATTTTAGATTAAAAACAGTCATCCATAACATTTAACCTTTAAAACACCTACTATTTGTTTATATAAATTAAAGCTATGCATATATAAGAATTTAGAAGACACAGTATCAATGTTAATATATATATATATTTAATTCATGATAATGAAAAATTAACTCTCATTTCAAGATCGAGTATTCTTAAAAAATGGTTAAACTCTAACTATGTGTGTCATCATCCTCATGTTCCATAAGATGAATGAAAATATTAATCAGTAACCTAATGCTCAGAGTATAAATTTGTTATTATACCAAATAACTGAAAGAACTGCTCCACTTCAGCTTAATGTTCAGCTGTAATTTAAAAACACCTAAATCCTTTATCATTAGGCCGTGTCCGGAAACTTCAAAATCAAGTATTCTTTTCTCAAAAAAAAAAAAACAAAAAAAACCATGTATTCTTATAACAACACAATCATAGATAATGAGGTGTATACATATATCTCGATTAAAGAAACTCATATACACATTAGACATGTTTTAGTGGTATAAATGCTAAGTGCCCAGACATGTTGATTCTAGGTTCAAATCTCTTCTTGATTATTAAACCCCAAAAAAAAAAACTCACATATTTAATAAAACATATTCACAACTTTTATATAATTAGCCGTTTGAGATATATATATATATAAAGTTGTTAGACATATTCTTCACCTATGTATGAAGTACAAAGGGCATGCATGTCATGATGTCCTGCATTAATTAGCAAAAAGAAAATGAAAACCAAGCCGCACCACTTTAGTACTCTAAGAACAAATTAAGACTGTACGAAATAAACACACACCCCACCTCCCGGCCCCCCACCTCTCCTCCCTCTTCCGACCAATCACCAACCATATAATGGGAGCAGCAAAACCACCGCATAAGGTGGTGAACATGGCGTATCTACTCCTACTAGGGCAGTTGTTCTTCTTGGTCATCATCTTCTTCAACAAAGTAGAAGCACTGTGGTGTGTAGCAAGAAGTGAAGCAAGTGACCAGTCTTTACAAACAGCTCTCGATTATGCTTGTGCTACTGGTGCTGATTGTGCACCATTGCAATCATCTGGCCTCTGTTTTCTTCCGAATACATTCCAAGCCCATGCTTCATATGCTTTCAATAGCTATTATCAAAGGAAAAGAAATGATCCTGGTTCTTGCAGCTTTGCCGGCACTGCTACCATTGCTAAAACTGATCCTAGTTATGGATCTTGTGTTTATCCGTCTTCTCCAAACACAGCTGGTGGTGGTGGTGGGACTACACTTTCAGCTGGTGGCGGCAGTGGCGGAGGAGGGATGAGTAATTCAACTGTAATTCCAAGTTTAGGCGGCTCACCACCTCCACCAGGTAATAATATACCTTTGAATGGAAATGGAGGATTCACACCTGGGTTTGATAATGGAGGATCTACAGATCAGAGTTCTGAAGCATCTCAAGAGTTGTGCAATATTGCTAAATTAATAATGCTATTATTTGCATCTTTCATGCTTTTGCTCTGTTTTCTCTTCTAGATCTAGCTAGTTATATAGTGTACTATTTTGCACATATATATTGCTTTAGTGTCTTCAAGATTATATATATCAATCAATTAAAACCAGCTTTAAATTATTGATGTATCTCTGTTCTGTAATCCCCTTATCGATAAAAAGGAAAGGGAAGAGTAGCTTACAGAAATTTTGTTATAGGTGTTGAAACACTTGAATTTGAGTTTGGCATTTGTCTTTTGTAGATCAATGATTGATCTTAGATTTGGTAATCTACTTGCATGGGACTCATAGAATGAACACCTAATTTTCAACTTTTCTTTTCTTTTATTTTCAAACAAGAGTTATATATGCCATTAACATTCAGAAATAAGGAAATATTGTGAAGGATGGAGATGGTGAAGTTTCATTGATGTGATTATTCACACCCATAGTTTGCACAACTAGTACATTCTGCTTAACAAATCAAGTCTGCATTTTTTTTTAGCCCACTCACACAACACATATAAAGCATCACTGAAGACGCTTAAGTTATGTTTTTGTTGTAACGGATTAATTGTACGCTATTTTGTATCCCTCAAGGATTGGATTTGTTACGCGTTAATCTCTTTGATTTTAGGATATAATCACGGAGAATAGTAAGATTAGAGCATTTATGCCTTTAGATTCTTTCCATAATTATTCTTTATTATGATTGTGTCGAATAACGGGGATAGTTCGGCCGACCTGCGTCGAGCTCCCAAGGCCTTCACTGCTGAACTGCACTGACCCGACTCCGTTGCGTCCTGACCGACCTGCAATGGACTGAGAAGGGACCAGGCTGATCTCCCACATGGGGTTTAGATCGGCCCTTGGGCCTGAAGTGGGGCTCCGACCCTTTAACATTATATTTTCTTTGTCTTTATTTAATGCTTAGTCAATATGGGGATGACACGTGGATAAAGGCTAGTCCGACCCTCATCATAAGCCCACCAGATCTGGCTGAGCTACTTGCTGCGAGGTGAGATTTGCTAAAGATGCTGCTCGGCCACGGTTATTTAATCTTGTAGAATTTTGAACGACTCGCTGCCAGGTAGTAGAGTTGCCGTCATGACGCTGTCATAACGGGTCTGTAAACCGAGGTGTTAATACCCACGTCCTGTAATGAAACGGTTTTTGAGGCGTGTTTGGGGCTTATAATCGTCGTATCAACTGTCTATTCCATTTCAAACGTTTGTACGCTACTTTAAATCAGAAGCCCGGGATCAATCATCAACTTCTCTCATTCACTTCTTTCAACCTACTTCATTGCAAGTAAGTACCCGTGCCTCTTTTCCATTTTTCGCTACATTTATAATCGTTGATGAGGTCTTCATCCCCCTCTAGTGCTTCTATAGAGAAATTGTTTGCATCAGAGTTTGAGCTGGAAGTAGAGAGCACCAGAACTAGGCTGTTTGAGGTCGATCCTGAGTTTCGCAAAGAGATAAACAATGTAGTGTTCGAAGAAACCCCCTGGGTTCCTTCTACTCCCGACTCCCCTCTTTGCACTTCTTGTCCCTATTCTTCCCGTCCTCTGACCCGGGTATGAGTTTGAAGTTTAAGAATGAGGAGGTCAATGACCTTAAGAAGCAGCTGCAAACTTAGGCAGATGAGCTGAAGACTCTAATGTCTGAATACGCAGCTAGCCTCCAAGCCGCTACGGAGAAACATTTGAAGAAGGAGGCTGAATTGAGGGAAACCATTACGTGGCTCTGATCTGAGAAGGCCGAGTTGGTTCTGGCTCACCGGGCCCAACTTAAGGAGACTGCATCTCATGATGTTCGAGACTATAAGGCCTCTGTAGAGTTTACTCAGGCCTTTTCTTTTTTGTTTTCCCCGGTGGTAAACAATAGTTACACTCTAGGGGTGAAGGATTGCATGGCCCACTTTGCCACCATTTCCGTTGCCGAGCTGAAAAACAAGAAGTTATATAAGCCTGGAAAGGATACAGTTTACTCAGCTCGCGTGAAGGAGTTCCAAGAAGGAGTAGATATCGTGGCCAAATACTCTCGTCCGTCTTCTTCTTCTGTCCCTCCAAATGAGTTACCTTCATCTGGTGCCACCCTTACTGCGGAGTCTAGACAAAATCTAGATGCTTCTTAGCTTTTGTATTTTTAGTTTTGAAACTTTTGTTTTGAAAATTTTGAAATGTAACTTAATGACATTTTGCAAAATTTCTGCTCTTTGCAATCTCATTTACCTTTGAGTACTGTTGACTATAGGTGTGGGGTATCCCGCCCTCCAATATGCCATTCAGTAACTTATAGTTCAGGGTGGCATACTTAGTATAGTTCGCAATATCTTGCTTGCTCCTGATCTGAGAGCTTCAGAAGTTTATGTCTGTCCTGCAGACTTAGGATGTTGAGTCTGACCGGCAGAACTTAGGTATAGGTCAGTCTTGCAGACCCACTGAGTTTGGCTGAATCCGTCATACGGAGTTCAGTGTGTATGTCATGCAGACTTAAAGAGTTTCTATGCAAACGCCGTTGAGTTCATCCTGTGAAGCTCAGTTTTCCCTTCTAGTGCCCTATTTGATTTTGACCGAGTCCGACCTGCAGAGCTCAGTTTGTTTGTCTTGCAGACTTAAGGAAGTTTGTCCTTTGCAAACTTTGTTGGGCCCGACGTGCAGAGCCCGGTTATTGAGTCTGACCTATAGAGCTCAAGTTTATGAGTCCGTCCTGCGCATAGTTATCAGACCCGGCCCGGCCCGGCGGTCGAACCGGTCGACCCGGTCGACCCGGTCCCAAACCCGGGCCGGGTCAAGCATTCGACCGTAAAAGCAAGAGAACCGTTCTGACCTGTCCAACCCGGCGGTCGGACCGGTGGACCCGGCGGTTGAACCGGGGGACCCGGCGGTCGGACCGGTCAACCCGGTGACCCGGGCGGTTTTCCATCAGCCCAGTTTTTTTTTTTTTTTTTGGATTTCATTCACCCTCAACCGGTTCTAAAAAAAAGCTTCAGTTTTAAATAATATAAATCTCAAAACATCGAGCAAATTTTGTAAAAAAAAAAAAAAGAACATCGTGCAGATCTCTCACCCAAAAAAAATTGAGTAGCAGTATGTATTATTTTTTTGTTTTTTAGGAAATAATTATTGGTATTTAGGGGTATTTAAACTTTTTTTACGGTTGAAAACTTGAAGTGAAGATAATGAGCATGTTTTCATTATAGATTGAATGTATTACCGTGTTTTTTTAGAAATGTATGAAATTGTAGTAGCAGCTGTAGGATGTAATATCGCCGGATGAATCATAGATCTACCCGATTACGCAACGGAAAGTACAACAAGATCTAGATCTAGTCAACCAAAGCACATAAAATAATAGATCTGATCCTACGAGGGGGTTAGATTGCTTACCGGTTTATTGTGAATAAACGTCTAGAACAATCTTCAATCCAATCCGAGCTAGTTGAGAGCCTAGTTGAGAAGCCAAAGTCTTCCAACGTGTATCTCCAAGCACCACCAGGTGGATGGTGTTTCAAGCCGCCGGATCTCCTCGATATGCTACCGGAATAATCTTGAGGATTACTCAACTCGAAAACCATAAGCTAGGGGCCGAACCCCTTTAGCCTTTTTGTGTATATTGCCATCTAAATTAGGTATCAGAAAATAGGTTGGGAGAACTCTCTTTATATAGGAGTGTAAAGCTTTTCCTCCAAGGATTTAATTAATTGACGGATAATCAATTATAATAATCATTAATTTAAATATAAGATAAATATAATATATATCCCAAACAAATTAGGATAAATAAATATATTATCCAATATTTCATGAATTATCAATTAACAAATAAAAGATAAGTCACGTGTTAACTAATTATCCAATAAAACTAATTTCCCAATAATTAAATAACATACAAAAAATGCGGCCCAACCCTATTAAAAATAGTCCACACGCATTTTTACATACATTTGGGCCGAGTCCACGAAAAATTTCTTTTCCATGTATTTAATTATCTAGTCCGACTAAACAATTAATTCACATATCAATTAAATAGTCCAATCCAACTATTTAATTATAATTGAGGTGAAACGACGAGAAAACATATGCTATGTTAGGAGCCACGTCGGGGACCATGGACCCATATTCAAGTAGCTACAATAAATTAAATAATATTATCCGTCGACCGAACAATAATATTCAATCAATTAATTCGGGATTACACCACCATAAACCCGAAACTGAACTCTGTCGAATATAGATAACTTACACTCAACCATGAGTTGATAAGCGTCCACTGATATAATCATTACATACGGATAAATCCTCCATAGACTGTTCGTTTCAATTCGGGATATCTCCATAAACCCTTCTCGAAACCTCTTATCTTTATTTACCATTAACCCCTTAGTGATCAATTAGTTCATAACTAATATAATATGAACTCCCGGGATCGATCGGTTTAGGATTAACAAATAAGGGAACTCGTTCGTCTACTTCCCGAGGGAAGGAATGAATTCCATATCGTGATAGCACGGACTACTCACTCATTCTAGAATAGAGCCAACGAGAAGTGTTGGACCACATATCGCGAAGTGATCTTTACTAACACATCAAACTCTACCCTAGTCTAAGCGGTTTGTCCGTGATCACCTCGGGATTGAGATTAATCCATATATGATCATCTTGTGATTCGATAAGACTTCTCGACCACGGAATTATATCGAGAACTCAAATCAAATCGGTCCGATCCTATATGATTATCATCATATATAAATGCCCCACTAGGTACCCTATTACCGACAAATGTCCGGATAGGACCGTCACACCTATAGTTTTCGGCGCATTAGTAGCAAATTAATCATGAGACCCGTACTCGATTAATAAACGCTACGGACTAAGTTAATTTTAAGTACATCTCACTAACTCAATCCTCTTGTGTATAGCCATACACCGAGTTATGTGATTACATAAACGAGGTACTTAGGGTTTTCAAACGGTGTCTTAATTATAAGCATACATGCATATAATAAGATGAATTATTAGTTCGTCCTAAAACAATTATATAATTGTCTTTCGGGCACTACACCTAACGTAGCTACAATACTTACCTAAAGGAAATGCTAATTATTTGCGCTTTAACTTGCACAATGAGATAATCATTTGAGCATTTTATGTTGTCTAATTTGTGATTGTGTTTGTTGAGTATTTTGAAAATAGTTATGGTTGTCATATTTTATTTTATCTTTGAATATTCAATTATATTTTTTAAGTATATGATGTGACCCACCGGTTGAACCACTGACCCACCGGTTGAACCACTGACCCGGTGACCCGGTGTCTTTTCCGGGTCAATGACCGGGCCGGGTCTGATAACTATGGTCCTGCGGAGCTCGGTTCGGCGTTTGTCCTACAGACTTAAGAAGTTTGTCTTTTACAACCTTTATTGAGCCCGACCTGAGCTCAAGTTTATGAGTCCGTCATGTGGAGCTCGGTTCGGCGTTTGTCCTACAGACTTAAGAATTTTGTCTTTTACAACCTTTATTGAGTCCGACCTGCGGAGCTCGGTTGGTATGTCCTGCAGACTTAACGAGTTTGACTGAGTCCGACCTGTAGAGCTCAGCTTGTCTGTCCTGCAAACTTAGTTTGTTTGACTGAGTCCGACCTATAGAGCTCATTTTGCATGTCCTGCAGACTTTACGCTTTTGTCTCTTGCATACTTTGCGTGATGTTTGTCCTGTAAACTTAATCATATCCATTCACCTTGCGTAAACATGGAAAATCAAAATACAATTAAAGTAACATAAACTGAGCACTCCCTAAGTGCAATCTTATTATAATGTAATTGAATAAAAAACCGTATAATTGCAAGAATAAAATGAAAGTTGTAATAAATCATAAACGTCTGGAACCTGTCCTAGACCCACCTTCAGTTTTATTGGAGATCATCATCTTTTCCTGATTCCTCATGTTTGAATCACACCCTTTCCTTTGATGGTGGCGGCGTAGCAACTCCTAGATGCTTCCACATCCCCTTTAATCTCTACCAAGCCTTCTGTGGTGGGGAACTTTAGGTTGATATGAGCTGGAGAAATCAAAGTCCGGAGCTCAATTAATGTTGGCCTTCCCATAATAACGTTGTATGCAGACGGGTCTATAACCACGACTTAGTGTACAATGATAGTCTTGCCCCTTGGTTCCCGGCCAAATGTTGTGGCAAGCCTTATCATCCCTGATGATGTATAAATCGTCACAGGTGTCCTTGCGGTGTATAGACGGTGGATATCTGGCTGTATTAAGGGGGTGTGATTCTCCGGCGGGTGGTGGTACGGAGGAATAAAAATGGACAGAGCTTTTGCTTGCAAGTGTAGTGTCTATTTCATCCTCTTCTAGTTTACAATGACCACACCTTTTATAGAGGTGGGTAACTTAGGGAATAAGTAATCTATTAGACATTTTACTAACAACTAGGTTTAAATTAGATATTAAGTAAGACGAAATATCTAAGATACAAGTGGGGGAAAGATCTGGATCAACCGGCGGCCATCTCTCTGAGGTCGCAAGGAGCAAGCCTTTTCCTGCCTCGTCCCCTTGGCGCCCCTTCTTGACTTGCCTGGATGAGATCCACAGGATCTGTTGCACTTGCCCGGGGCCGCAAAGGCTTTGGTCGCGGCGAGGTGAGACACGGTGGCCGCCCTCTTTGAGATCTATTCGTCATGCCGGAGGATGGCCGCGGTGGGTTGTCTCCCACTGTTGAGGTGGTGGAATTATTTATACCCATCAATGGCCCCCTACTCCGTGCTTTAATGACATTCCCTGAGGATATGAAGGATGGAGTAATTATCAACACCTTTTATGACCTCGTCGCCGGATGCGACTTGTACACTTAGGGCCGTGCTTTTAAAGCAAGCGACCTCAAAGTAACTTTGGGTCAGTTTTTGCGACCTTGTCGTCTGATGCGACTTGTTCACAAAGGGCCGTGCTTTCAAAGCATGCGGCCTTCGAAGCAACTCTGGGCCTGTTTTTGCGACCTTGTCGTCTGATGCGACTTGTTCACTAAGGGCCGTGCTTTTAAATCATGCGGCCTTCGAAGCAACTCTGGGCCTGTTTTTGCGACCTTGTCGTCTGATGCGACTTTTTCACTAAGGGCCGTGCTTTTAAAGCATGCGGCCTTCGAAGCAACTCTGGGTCAGTTTTGCGACCTTGTCGTCTGATGCGACTTGTTCACTAAGGGCCGTGCTTTTAAAGCATGCGGCCTTCGAAGCAACTTTGGGTCAGTTTGGTGGGGCGAGATCGTCAATCGTGGCTGACGTCAGTCCTCCAGGTACCATTCTGCTGAGTAATGCGGCCGCCTTTGCAGCGCCAGGCGGTTGCACGTGAGCATTGATGGGACGCCCCTTCGAATTTCGAAACTGATAACTGCCGCCCCAATCTGAACCGTCGGATGAAGGGTTCCCAACCGTTCGATCGTGGCCCCCTTGCCTATATAAGGTTTTCACCCCTCAACCTCCTCACACTTTTAGCATTCCTTATTTCCTTCGCTGTTTATCGATCGGAATTCTTAAGGTTTTGCGGCGGAGCTTTGAAGGTTCAGCGGCGTTTCCTTGGTGGTTTTAGGATTTCAAGGTGGTTCTTTTGAAGATTCTGGCCACTTTCTTGAGCATTTCCCAGTCTTCACGCGGATTTCCTCTTTTCCTCAGCAAATTGGGTAAGAATTCCTCTCTTTTAACTCTTTTATTCATCCATCCTGCGTTATTTTTCCATAGGCATCATTTTCATCTTTCTTTCGCAACGGGGATGCAACCTCGATTTGTTTCGATTAATAATGGGGGTTTTTCCTGGGGAGAGATTATAGCTTTTCCCGGGAAAATTGGGGTTTCACCCGCTCCCCTCGCTTTCCTCTCGTAATTTTATTTGCGATCTCTCTTGCAAAAACGGAGGAGGCGGCATTGAAGTGGGTGCGATCACCTTCCCGGGCTAATTTATTATTATACCGTGTCCGAAAGCTCCACCTTTTTCCTCCCTTGTTTTTGCGGGATGTCGGGGAATGATTATTCGGCGATGATTCTCGCGGAAAGGGAGATTTATGATTATGCCGAGGATGACCCCATATTATCTGCGGCCTCAGTCGGCGATCTACTGGACGAGGTGGAAGTGGAAAGTACTCGCGCGGTGTTGGCGAGATTACCGCCGATGAGGTCGCTACTATGGATGCCGACCCTTTTGAGTTGGAGGCCTTTATCTCTGCCAGAAATCCGCCGCGTAGAGAGAGCCTTAAAGAGAAAGCGCGGGCTCAAAAATCTCCAATTGTTCACGGGGCTGAAAAAATCGCGTCCCCGGCTGAAGGACAAACTGCGGTCCCAAGTACTAGCGGCGCTCCCGACCACGACGAAGCTTATGTTCAAGACGCTGCAGTTCATGAGTTAATGGGGTCCAAAGTGAGGATGAAAATGCCTTTGAATTGCCTCGGAAGGATATCTCGGGTGCCCGCAAAAAGCGAGAGGAAGAAGAAGAAAATTGCGAGCCAAACCATGACAAGTCGGTGAAGCCGCCGCGGCCGCCACCGGTACCGAAGATCTCTCGACCTAACAATCCCGAAGCTATGCGGGAGTTTGGGACCATGACGGCGTATTAGAAGGATGTTGAGAAGAAATGGTCCCGACCGTGTAAGGGCGGCGATCTCAATAGGACCATAAATCGTATATTTGGAATCGACACCGGGGTGTATCGGTTTTCTTTTTTTCGATTATGAGAAGGAGGCCGACAAATTTAAGCCCGGGGATCACAAGGATTACGTATGTGCGCGCCGCTCCGAGGACTCCCTTATCCTCCACTTCCATCATTTGCATGCGGGTCTGAGACCGCCTTTCGATCCTTTCTTTGTGAAGATCTGCGAGGAGATGCAGGCGCTTCCTTCTGATTTTGCCGTCGGGGCTATTATCCAGTTGATGGCTTTCACAGTTATGTGCCGGAATCTGAAGATTGAGCCGACGTTAACTTTACTGGGGCAATTTTATCTCTTCTGTGGGACGACTGTTCCTGGACAAATCTCCCTGAGGACGAAGACTCCCCGCCTACTATTCCCGCTTCCCAATAAGTTTCACAAATGGGGGAAGCGGGTACTGAAAGTCGAGTCGAAGGTAGGTTGGCCTTTTCCCAGGGCAGGAGTCCGCGGAGGCAAATCCACGCTTTTAATCCTTGACCCCCCCCGTGAGTGAGCGGCGCTATGTAAAGGGGCCGATGACGTTAATTCGGCCGGATGGGGCGGCGCCATCTCGGAGAAATGTTGCCCGGGTTGAACTTCTTGACTCGGCCGAGCCTTTTGTATGTATGACGGGCCTAGTAGGTAGGGGGAATGCCGTGCCCTTGGTACGAATGGGTCCTGAGAGTTGCGATCCGGACTGGATTGGGGATTGCTATATCAACAAATGTTTTCCCTCCGAGTGTCCAGAATGTGGGGGCGATCCTTTACTTAGGCCGCGTTGTAACTTTCTTTGTCCACTTGTATTTATTTGTATATGTTCATTTTGCTTTGTTGGGTTCTAAACCGCTTTCCTTTTGTAGGTATGGATCCAAATGCTCGCAGGCTCAAAGAAACAAGCTTAACGCGGAGGCGCCAAGGCAGCCAATGCTCGACGGGAGGCTCGAAGAAAGCTCTAGGGAAAGTGCCCCGAACCGTGGATGCCTCGGTTGTCGCCGAGACATATAACCCGGAAGTCGCGACCTCTTCGCCGCCCTTGTTGCGACTTCCTCCGCCCTTGTTGCGAGCCCGAGTCGGTGGTGCCTCAAAAGAGACTCATCCCCCTGCTAAAGAGTCGCACGGCGTAAAGCGACCTCAACCAGAGAAGGCGAAGAATGATCGCCCACCCAAACGGCCCGCTCACAGCCCGGTGCATCTTGAGGAGGTTGAAGCTCCGGCGGAGAAGAGCGCGCCCACTGAGACACTGCCACAAAAAACCTTGCCTCGAGGTTACTCTGGGAAAGAGGCCCTTTGGTTGGATCCGAGCTTTACCCAGGATCTTGACCTGTCCAAAGCTCGCCGGGTTGGTGAAGCAATTGCTGATGTGATTCCTCTTGGGCCGATTCCTTTTGACTATCCTGATCATGTTCAAGTGGAGATTGGTCGGGGCATACTAGCCCGCTTTGCGGCTCAAGATAATACTCCGCCTCAAGATGAGACAGCCGAAATCAGAGATTTAAGCGGCCAGTTTGGGATTGCTGCTTCTATGGTAAGACCACCTCTTTCTTCTCTTCTTCAATTTTTCTTTTTCTCTCTTTTTTTTTATTTATTTTTTGTTTTTTTTGGCTAACTCCCCCTTGCTTTTCCCAGCTCGGCGCTCGTTTGAATAGGGTGCTCGAGGCCGCTGAGAGGCGCGAGGCAGAGATGATAAAGGTGACGGCGCAGCTAGGGGCGACTGACCAGGCAAGAGTTACTACCGAAAAGAAAGCTAGGCACGCGGCTGGCGAGGTGGAAAAGATGAGATCAATCTTGGAGGAGCACTCTAAACTGGATGCTGAAATCAATGAGAAAGTTTCCACTTTGACCAAGGATTTTGCGGGGGCGCATGAGGAGATCGCTAAGTTGAGGGGTAAGCTCGCTGAGGCGGATACAGTTGCTAAAGAGGTCGCCGAGAAAGCCGCCGAAGAAGCTGCGAAGAGAGCCGGCAGAGGAAGCGTGAAGAAAACCGCCGAGGCCGTTGAGGAGGCCAAGTCTGGGGCCGTCGCCGCCTATAAGAATTCAGATGACTTCCTTGACCTCATGGAGCATAGCTTTGATCAGGGTTTTAGTCACTTAACTCGCTGCATCTGGGCTGACCGAGGTAGAGAGCACATTACTCTGGAAGATATGCTGCGGTGGGTGAATACGCACCAAGGTCATCCTGATTTAGTGGTTTTTCACCCGGAGATTCCCTATGCCAATGAGCTTATTACCTCGATACAGACTGAGCAGCTTAGTCGTGGCGAGCCTGTTTGGGATCCTGCTCCTGTTAATCCTGTGAACTTTGAGGCGTTGAAGAAGCCGCCGTCCTCTGAGCAAGGCGATGAGTTCGTCGGCACCCCACCTACCCCTCATGATCTCTAGATTTTTGATTTTCCTGCGAGCCCTTTAAAAATTTGACTTGTAACCTTGACTATTTATCTTTGTGATTTGCCTGAATTTTGAGTTGTAATATCTTGACAATTTACTCTCTGCACTTTCTATTTATAAGATTTGATTTTTCCCGTCCCTGATTTGTGTTGACTATCTGGCGGTCTTTAGCGAGGCTGTGATAGGCATTACTTTATCCTCTGTATGCGGTCCTCTTGATTTGTGCGAGGTCTTTTACATAATTTGTTGGAGTACGCGGTCACGAAACGTCGTCGTCTTGTCCTAACCATGGTCGCTATGCGGTGTCAATTGTCAAGATTTCCGCGGCCCTATGAGCAGTGTTGTCAGAAATTTAGCCTCTCAGAGCAGCCTTTGACCGTGTCATTAACGCGAGTTATGACCCCTAATAAATAGGTGTCGGGTGTAAGCGTAGCCATAAATTTCGGTCTCTTTATGGTCCGGCGTTCCGTCGCCTTGGTTATATCCTCCTTTTAGTATAAAAAAGGGGAGTACCTTGGAACTCATTCTGCCTCTTGCCTTATACTGAATTTGCTTTCTTTCTTCTGCAATTTGTTCATTATCCTCTTTATTGTTTCATCCCCCCTTTACTTTATGCTATGTCTCACCCAGGGAAAAGCAAACCGGGTTCGGATATGGAAAGCTCGTCCTATTCGTGATGTATCCCCTTTCTTCTTTATCGCCTCGACGTTGCTAAAGATCATTTCGGCGCTATTTTGAGTGGGTTGAGCCTCGCGAAGGAGAGGGGTTTAAATCGAGCAAGGTCGAGGGTGACGGTTCTCTTCGCGCGTACGTTTTTTCCGGGGTGGGCGATTTTGTTGCACCACCTTCGTCAATACTTCCCAATCTTTCAATAGTGAGGGAGTTCTATTCCATCTTGTCCGAAGTTGCTTCGAGGGGGACCGTACCGCATTACCCTTCGTGGCGTCGCGGTCATTTTTACTCCGGAATCCATCAATGATGCCCTGGGTATACCCGCTATCGACCCCTTATCCCATTATGAGCTCGCTTGGAACCTTGCCGATGAGTCAAGTAGACAATCTTGCTTGCGACGAGCCCTTCGCGAGCTCTTTCCTGATTATGAGCGACCTCGTGTACTGGGACCTGCGTCTGATCTTTCTCGCAGCAATCGTGAGTGGAAAAGGTTCATCAACTCACGCGCCCTCTTGTCCACGGATAACGAGGCTGTTAGTGAAGCCGAAGCTTTGCTTTTGCACGCTATTCGCGATCATCGCGTTGATATTGATTGGGGGATCTTGATTCATCGGGAAGCGGTTAATTTTGCGGTTTCTATGGACCGACATCGTCGCTTCCCTTTTGCTTCATTAATAACGAAGCTATGCAGCTTAGCGAGGGTGCCGAAGCATTCACTGGATCGTTATAGGTACACTCATTAGATAGAGTGTAACCCGTTTTTTTTTTTTTTTTTTTTTTTTTGAGATCGCAAAGCATGGTAGGCCGCAGATTTGCTGGAAACAATTGTATTTCTTAATAAACGAAGATGGCTCTTTTATTTCGATTTCCCTTTCCATATGCCCTGTTCGTACGCGGGCATACATACGCTTTACATATAATATTTTTTCAGATTGTCCGCATGCTAGGGTCGGTTGTACTCGCGACCTTGGTTGTCACTTAGTACGTAAGTTCCTTTTTTGACTATCCGAGCGATCCTCTCTGGTCCTTCCCAGTTTTCCGATAGTTTTCCCTTCTTGGCCTCGTGGCCGGTGGCTTGTCTCTTTCGCAAAACATAATCTCCCACGGCGAAGTGATGCCCGCGAATACGTTTGTCGTGATGACGCTTCGCCGCCTGTTTATAATTGACTAAACGGCTGTATGCCTGGATGCGCCGCTCCTCTACTAGATCAAGCTCGAGTTTACGTGCCGCGGTATTATTGACCTCGTTATAAAAAACGACCCTAGGGCTTGGTAAGGCCATTTCCACTGGCGCCATAGCCTCAGATCCATAAGTTAAGGCAAAAGGAGTTTCCCTCGTTGTGATTTTTCGCGACGTCCTGAGTGCCCATAGAGCCGCCGGAAGGTGATCCGGCCAGTGACCTGCTTTCTCACCCAGGCTCTTCTTTAGTACACTTAGGACCTTGTTTGTTGGCATTTTCGCCTTGCCCATTTCCTTGTGGGTAACACACGGATGATTGCCAATGTTTAACATTGTTTTCTTCACAAAATTTGTCGAATTCGTCTCTGAATTGAGGTCCATGATCGGAAACCACAACTCTCGGAACTCCGAATCTTGTCCATATTTGATCGAGCAAAAAGTATGTTATATCCCCGGTGTTGGTTTTTACCAAGGCCTTAGCCTCGACCCATTTAGTAAAATAATCCACCGCGACGACCACATACTCGCATCCCGAGCGACCCTTCTTCAAAGGTCCGATGAGGTCAATTGCCCACATGTCGAAGGGCCGGGCCGCTACCACTATGCTTTGTTCGACCGAGGGTAGCCTCGGGGATACCGGCGAACCTCTCGGCAAACATCACATGCCCGGGTATATTCTTTGGCGTCTTCGCTAATTTCGGCCAATAGTATCCGGCTAGGAGTACTTTTCGTGCTAGCGTTCGATTGGCGGGATGGCCGCCGCACATTCCCTCGTGTAGTTCGTTAGAATGCCCGTTACCTCCTCGGGTTGCACGCATCGCGAAGGGGTTTTGAGAATGAATGACGGTAAAGCACATCGTCCATAATCATATATCTTGCGCCCACTTTTTAACAAGGCCTTAGCTTCGCACGGATCACTGGGAAGCTCCCCTAGCTCAATGTAAGATTTCATGATGTCGACCCAACAAGTATTCCTGGGTTGGAAGTCCATGACCTCGTCTTGAGAAATGGCGGGCTCAAAGAGATGCTCGACCATGATGCTAGGATCGCACGACGCATCTTCATTGGTCAATTTGGATAAATAGTCTGCCCTATGATTATCCTCTCGGGGGATGTTTTTGAACTGGCAATACGCGAAGCTGCTTTCGAGTTTTTTGACGAGGTTGATATACCTTCGTAATATTTCGCAATGAATGCCGAAAGAGCCATTGATTTGATTCACAACCAAGCTCGTGAGTCGCAAAATACCCGTATATTTTCGACTTTCATGGCTTTGGCGAGCTTTAAACCGGCGATGACGGCCTCATACTCGCCTGGTTATTAGAGGCGGTGAAATCGAATCTCGAGCCTCGCTCGATTTCCTCCGATGTGCCCGGCTCTAACAGATTATCCCCGCGCCACACCCTTTGTGACCGGCGGCCCCATCGACGTAGAGTTGCCAACGGTGACTTGGCCTAAAAGGCTCGTCCTCGTGGCTACCTTATCCCGGTTGCATTTGGGGCAAACTCGCTCCGTTGTTTCTTCGTTGAAGCTTGTTTCTACTATGAAATGCGGGAGAGCTCGGGCTTTTATAGCCTTCCGAGGCTCATAACGGATGTCGAATTCTGTAAGTTCGATAGCCCACCGGAGCAGTCGACCGGACAAGTCTGGTTTATGAAGAACCTGTCTTAGCGATGCATTCGATAGGACTACGATGGTGTGCGATGAGAAGTAAGCCCTTAATTTGCGGGTAGCTATAACAACACAATAAGCTAACTTTTCAATATTAAAATAACGACTTTCTACGGGGCTTAGAGCCTTGGAAACATAAAAAACTGGCTTCTGCGAGCCCTCCTCTTCTTTTACAAGTACTGCGGCTACGGCCCTATCTGAGGCTGCCAAATACAAAAACAAAATATCCCCTAGTTTTGGGCTGGTTAACAACGGCGGGCTTGACAAGTATTCTTTAATGTCTTTAAAAGCCTGAGAGCATTCCGCTGTCCAAGAGAAGGTACCCGCTCCTTTCAAAATTTTGAAGAAAGGCGGACTTCTTCTCGCAGATTTTGAGACAAACCTACCCAAGGCTGTGATTCTGCCGTTTAGCCGCTGTACTTCCTTGACACTGGCGGGCTCGCTCATGTTGATTAGGGCTTCGATTTTTTCGGGATTTGCCTCGATCCCCCTCTGACTCACCATGAAGCCCAGAAATTTTCCTGCCTGGACTCCAAAAATACATTTCGCAGGGTTTAGTTTCATTGAGTGGTCTCTTATATTGGCGAAGGTTTCGCGAAGGTCCACCAGGTGATCCTGGCGACTTGATTTTACGACCATATCATCAATGTAGGCCTCCATGTTCCTGCCTATTTGTGTGCTAAAAACTCTGTTCACCATTCTCTGATAGGTCGAACCTGCGTTCTTCAGGCCGAAAGGCATCATCTCGTAGTAATAGAGTCCACCGCCGCCCTAAAGGCGTCATCTCTTTGTCTTCATCCGCCATTTTGACTTGGTGATAACCGGAATATGCATCCGAAAACTCGGCGTTTCGAATCCGGCGATCCCGTCGACCATTTTGTCAATTCGAGGCGGCGCGTAAGGGTCTTTGGGGCAAGCTTTGTTCAAGTCGTGAAGTCGACACACATCCGCCACTTGCCATTATGTTTCTTTACCATTACTACGTTTGCCAACCGGGTGGGATACCGAAGCTCTTTGATTATGCCTGTCGCCGAAGTTTTTTGATCTCGCCTTTTATTGCGATCTCTTTTTCCATAGAGAAGCTGTCGCGCTCTTTCCGTATCGGCTCGAAGTTGGGGTCGGCACTTAGATAGTGCAAAGCGACCTCGACTCTACGCCCTCATATCCGTTACCTCCCACGGGAAGGCGCTCATGTTGGCTTTCAGAAGCCCGATCAATTCTTCCCTTTCTCCCTCGGTGGTCCGAGATCCTATTTTTATCCTTTGATCGGGATATTTGTCGTTTATTATGACCTCGACCAACTCGTCCTCAGCAGTGAAGTCGGGCTCGTCTCGAACTTGCAATGTTTCAACCTCCACTGCTTTTTCCGGCATTTCATTCGACGTGGCGACCTGATCCCGAACCAGGCAAAAACCATCCACTCTGGGTCGCTTGGAGTCGACCCTGTTCTTTGTCATATAATCGAGGAAAGATCCGGTTCGGCTGATGGCGACCCCAATCTCCTCCCCTATGTGAAATTTGACCCTTTGATGGGGAACGGACGCCACCATTTGAAATTTTTTCATGGCTGGGATCCCCAAGATAATGTTGTAGTATGAGGGGAGATCAATGACTAGAAAGGTGATCATCTCGGTTTCGCATGGCTCGTAGTCACCCAAAGTGATGCGAGGTCGACCGTTCCTTTAACCCGCACAAAGTGTCGTTGGTAAAAACCTCGAGCACCCCGAGGTAGGGTTTCAACTTAGCCTCTCCAAATCCGATCCGTTTTAAACGGTCGAAATAGATGACGTCGCGACCAGCCCCCGTGTCGATCATTACTCGTTGACACCATGCTTGTCGTTTATTCCGACTTTGAGAATAAGAGGTACTTCCATGGGGCCCTCGCTTGTGGCCAATTCGCTTTTAGTGAACATGATTCCCTTCTCGTTCTCCCCCAATACTACTGCTTTTCAAAGCCGCGCGTATTAATCCGGTGCATCCGAGATTTCGTTGATTGTTCTTTGGGGATATCCCCATGGATAACCCGGACCTCCTTCGATAGACGCGGGGTGGCGACCTTGTCCGGTACCGGTGTTCCCGTCTCGCTTATACTTGGTCGCTGGTCCTTCGCGGATTAACCTTTCTATCTCTCGCCTTAACGTGAAACATTCGTCTGTGATGTGACCGTGGTCCTTGTGATAGTCGCAGTATTTGGATTTGTCGTGACTATCGGGATCACCCCTCATAGGTTTGGGCTTGTCAAAATGTTCGCGGATTTCGAACAATATTTGAGATGCTTTAGTGTTGAGCGGGGTAAAATTGTCCTCGCCGAATTTATAAGGCTTTTTTGTCTCGCGGTCGTGGTTAGCATCTCGCCCTTTTTCCTTCTTACGCTCCTCTCGCGCGATCTTCTTCTCGTGAAGGTCGTTCGCTTTGGGCTTCGCCCTCCCCGAGGACGGCGCTTCGCCGACTCCCATCATTCGAGCCCTTTCCAACATTTCCCCGAGACCCGCTTTAGGGGGCCGCAGTTGAACTCGTTTTCATTGGACCCTTGGCGATCCCTGTGAGGAAACATGTGACAACTGCATCATCCGGAATGTTTCTTGTCTGATCGTATATTCTGATGAAACGTTCATAATATTCTTTTCCGGACTCATATCCACCCATGCGAACTTCGTATAGGTCCTCTATAGTTTTCTTTGGTCTACTCGCCGATTCAAACTCTCTGACGAATTTCTCGGAGAGATCCTCCCAGCTTTTTACTGAGCCACGGGGAAGTCCACGTATCCAAGAGGCGGCCCTATCCTGCATGCTTCCGACTAAGGCGATGCACCAGGCAGATTTATTTTGGGTCGCCGGGGTGATGCGACCTTGGAAAGCGGTGAGCCGTCGTTTGGGCAAGAATTTCCATTGTAGTAATTATAGCCGGGATAGCTAACCTTTTCGCGACCGGTAGGCAATGTTTCGTAATTCTCTTGGCGAGCACGTCGATTCCCGAGATTGGGGCGGCTCTCTCGGCCGGCCTTGACTTTTTCAAATCGGCGAGCTCATTTTTCATTATCTCCGTCGTTCGCCCAAACGGGGTCGAAAGCGGGTCGCGACGCCGCCTTTGTATTAGCCTTCTCGGCTCGCGCTCGACTCCCCGCGGTCTTCCGACTCCTCCCGACGAGCTCTTTTTTCACGGATAATTATGCGGGCGTCCGGTGCGTCCCTGTCTCGTCGGGGAAGAAATCCTCCCTCGGGAAGGCTGAGACGACTTGGGGCCGAGGCCTTGTCCTTCTCACCCAACCTTTTGAAAGCCGAACCTTTTTCGTGTGATTTTTCCTCCTGATGCTCGCGATCTGGGAGAACCGAAGTCTGCACAATGTTTTTCCTGGGTCATTTGCGGCCTGATGAGCGCACACTTTCTTCTATCTCGATCCCGTGAATCTGGCTCTGCCGACCCTTATTCACCGCCGCGGGAGCGATTTCATCTCTGGGGGGATTTGGGGGTCGTATCGACATTGGAGCTTGGCCCTTTGCTACCAGACGGGAATTGGCTAGGTACATAGTTTCCGCATACCTCGCGTATTCCCTTATTTCCAGATCTCCGGATCTTCTTGGAGATCTGGCTCTGCCCTAGGGGTTGATCTCTGGCTTTGCTGCGATCGAGATGATCCTCTGATTTTCCCATCCAATGCTGCTACGACCTCTCTTGACTTAGCCTTCTGATTTATCAAATTTCGGGCATCGCTAGGGGCCAGAACTCCCCTTTGTGATCCTTCCCCACCCGCTTGCGTAATCTCTTGTGTCTCTACCGCGACATCAGCTTGTATATGCGTTTGTACAACGCCTCGCGGGAGTTTGGGGTTCGCTGTTCTTTGCTTCCGGTCATAGGTTATGACTATACTTGTGATTAGGACTCGCCTTGAGTCGGACTTCCCGGCAATCTGATATGTGATTTCTATATGATGGAGCCGGTCAGGTGAACTGCCGTTTTTTGATTTTGTGTGGAGTTATGAGCTGATGAAGCTTTCGTTTCCCGGTAACGGAGCCAACTGATGATGTATAAATCGTCACAAGTGTCCTTGCGGTGTATAGATGGTGGGTATCTGGCTGTATTAAGGGGGTGTGATTCTCCGGCGGGTGGTGGTACGGAGGAATAAAAATGGACAGAGCTTTTGCTTGCAAGTGTAGTGTCTATTTCATCCTCTTCTAGTTTACAATGACCACACCTTTTATAGAGGTGGGTAACTTAGGGAATAAGTAATCTATTAGACATTTTACTAACAACTAGGTTTAAATTAGATATTAAGTAAGACGAAATATCTAAGATACAAGTGGGGGAAAGATCTCGGATCAACCGGCGGCCATCTCTCCGAGGTCGCAAGGAGCAAGCCTTTTCCCCGCCTCGTCCCCTTGGCGCCCCTTCTTGACTTGCTCGGATGAGATCCACGGGATCCGTTGCACTTGCCCGGGGCCGCAAAGGCTTTGGTCGCGGCGAGGTGAGACACAGTGGCCGCCCTCTTTGCGATCTATTCTGTCATGCCGGAGGATGGCCGCAGTGGGTTGTCTCCCACTGTTGAGGTGGTGGAATTATTTATACCCATCAATCCCCATGGGATGAACTAGAGGCCCAACGAATCTGAACAACGGTGTCGAAACAGGTGTCAATTCTGAGTACTTTAGTTTCATGGATTAGAAGACTGAGTAATACAGAATGTTGACGGCGCTTCCGGTATCGATACAGATCATTTTCACCAAGTTCTTGTGCACTACGGCCTCAATGACTTGGCCTTCATTGTTTATTACCAAAGGAAGGGGTTTCTGTGACCATAAGTTACCTCGCCAACTGGCCTTTGACTCCTGTTAGACGCAGAAGTAATTGCAGTTCGACTAACCTTCCCACTCACTTCCCCAACTTCACTGTTGGGACCGCCCACAATAGTTGTTAATTAATGGTGTTGATGGGGAGGTTATCTAGCTGCCGATCAGGGTCCGGATATCTATCCCTTCTTCTTTGGGTCTCGTCTTGCCTTCCCCGATCTTGGTTATAGTTTCGCCATTTGAAGTCTTTACGACCTCATGGCTCGGGATTCTGAGATCAATCGATGACCTCGTCTAGTCTTCCTTCTATAATTGCTGCACCAATGTCCCTTTTTAGTTCCCTGTAGCTTTCTGAGTCGTGCCCAACATCCTTATGATAAGCACTAAATTTGCTTTGGTCTCTCCTTTCTGAAGGACCTCTCATTGGTGGCGGAGTTCCGGCTAGACCCTTTCTCTCCATTATTGCGAGAACCTGCTCACGTGATCTGTTTAGAGGGATGAAATTCCTCTCTTGCAAAGCTCATTTCTTCCCCTACCGATCAGTGATTGGGGTCGTCATGCGGTCCCAGATCAGTTTTCTTTTCTTGTCAGATCTGTCTCTCTTTTTTCCTTCTTTGATTCTCCCTTTTCCGATTCTCTTTTTAACCTGTTAGCCTCTTCTCCCTGACAATGTTTATACGCCATTTCCGTGCATTCTTCCATAGATCTAGGAAGTTTGCTGTTCATCTTGGCATACAACCTTCCTTCCCGTAGTCCTGCTACGAAGGAAGTTATCAGATGTGCTTATCTGCATCCTGAACTTGGGTGGACTCTTGAATCTTTTTCAGGTATTGCAGTACGGTTTCCTCTTCTTCTGTTTGAGAGTGAGGAGATGAGTTTCATTCTCTGGAAGGGCTTAGCTGTGATGAAGGAATTGATGAACGTCTTTCCAGTGCCTGAAAGTTGGAGATCGACCTTGCTGGTAGTTTCCTGAACCACGGGCAACTCTGCCATCTGGCAGCGAGTCGTTCAAAATTCTACAAGATTATAACCGTGGCCGAGCAGCATTTTTAGAAGATCTAACCTCACAACAATTAGCTCAGCCAGATCTCGGGGGATTATGATGAGGATCGGACTAGCCCTCAGCCACGTGTCATCCCAATATTGACTAAGCATTAAATAAAGACAAAGAAAGTACAATGTTAAAGGCCAAGATCCTCACTTCAGGCCCAAGGGACGATATAAACTCTATGTGGGAGATCAGCCTGGTCCACTTCTAGTCCACCGCAAATCGGTCAGGGCGCAATGGAGTCGGGTCTGTGCAGTTCAACCATAAAGTCCTTGGGAGCTCGACACAGGTCGGCCGGAGCTATCCCCGTTATTCGACACATGTGCTCAAAATAAATGATAATTATGGAAAAAATCCTAAGGCATAAAAGCTCTAATCTTACAATTCAAATCCCGTGATTATCTCCTAAAATCAAAGAGATTAACGTTTACAAATCCAATCCTGAGGGATACGAAATAGTCCTCTATGGACACGGCACCAACATGCCTAGGGCACAAGGCCCTCTATATAGCTAAGTCAAGTTAGCCGAGCCTCCCCTAGTAGCATCAGTTTTCAACTCTTATTCTTAAGCGGAACCTGGAACTTAAACAATCCCAAGAACTACGAATGGACTTGATTCTTGAATTATCACAGGATACATAGGTAACTTGAGATTAAACATCTCAGGATCAATCAAAACCTAAACACAAACCACCCCCGTTTTTACATACTTTCATGGGCTTCTAGATCTTGATTCATTGTCACTAGAATAAATACGACCCGGATTATTTGACAGACGAGTTCCAACATCGTCAATGGGCCTTGGGAATCAAACCATAACAGCCATAATAAGCAAACTAGAAAATGACAAAAATACCCAGACGTAACCTAAATACAAACGGAGAACCCATGCATTCGTGTTCACCAAGTAACGCTGAGAACCAACTCAGCTCAGCTGAACACCAGACTCAACAGACGATCACTCTGCTGACTACTCAAGACCTGAACGAGTATTCTGATTTTGAAATCAATATTTATTTCCACCGGTATGTAGACTTTGATTTCCAGAATTGGGTTGACCTTGATATTGACCATATTTTTGATTATTGACCTGATTAGTATGAGCCAAAACCTATGAACTATGTGGATGTCCTATCACATATTGTGTTTGTCTTTCAAATTGATAACCATAGAGAAAGCTTGTTTTAACGTGGGCAAAGGACTCATCAAGAAAAGTCAGGATCTTACTGGTGCAAAACTATCATTCAATCCTTTCATAATTCTGATTACACAATATGCTTCTACATAGTCATTCAACTTCTTGCTTATGTTACACACACAAGCTATCCACACTCACAAGCAGGTACAAGTTTCGGATCATTATTTCATCCCATTTTGCTTTCAACTTAGTAAAATAGTACTTGCAGACATTGAACTTGCTTGATCATGTTAACTTCTTCTAAAAGATTTAAGACTTTAATATTATCTGCTACTCATTTTGATTTGTAACTATATCCAGCTGTATTGACCTATAAACTTTTATGTAAACCTGAACTTGACCCGTCAGATCATATCTGTAATAATTAGTTCAATTTGCATCTTCTTAATCTACCTAGCTGAATTTTGTTGTTATAATTTGTTTAATTCTCTGCAAACCATCTCTTAAGTTTTGTGTAATCAACCGGGTTAACTACATACATGCTTTGTCACTAATATTAATCTTCATAAAATCAATCTCTTTTATGATCACTTGGTTTGTCACAATTAATCACAATAACCTTGTTAAAATAAGCTTCTGATTTTAACCAGTGTTTGATTAATTTGTTTTATTCTAAACTCTGTTTTGTCATGATCTTGCTATAACTGTTAAGTGGAATAATTTTTTGTGAAAATTTTTAGAATACTTGTGGTCCATTCAACCCCTTCTAGATCTCGATCAATGCGCATCGATCCAACATAATCCACATTGGGAAACCTATCTTGCAAATCTAACCAGATTTCTCCACAAAATACTCTGTGCTATGTTTGGCATAAGAATCCAAGACATATCAAAATTATTGCATCGACTCCAAGTCTTATACAACGGATCATTTACATCAGGCTTTTCTATAGTCCTATCAATAAATCATAGCTTCTTAGTTTCTAAAATCAAGCATAAACATGGACTCTGACCAAGACCGATAGTTATTACCTTCTAATGATGGTGACACCAAGAGAATTGTTGGATTTTCATTAGGTGCAAGTAGAATTAGCTTAAAGTATTGATCTTAGGACCTCTAGCCCCATTGATTGCAGTTGCATTGGTTCTCTGATTCAGACTTCCACTATCACTTGCCATTTGAACTTCGAAGGAGGGAAAACACATAATACTCTCTAGATTCTTCCAAAAACTTCAGAACTAGTACCATGTAAAAATTCAAATTCTACAACTAGAACTTGAAGATATGAAGTACATATTCAAAAATAAATTTAGGCGGGAAAACCGGAAAGAACTAAAATCGAAGCAATTCTCATTAATTGGTAAAAATTGGTAATTACATCCTGTTCCTAACAGCTATATATTTATGTTGGATCACTCAATTGATCCAATTGATACATAGAAACAGTTATAACCACCAAACTACCACTTAACCACTTTTGGAACGATTGTTAAATGCTTCTAAGGGCATTTTGGTCTAGAACACAATGATTTGTTGGCTGCCGGCTGCTGCGGTAGCTGAAACTAACTGATAAACTGCAACACATCGTGTAATTAATTTATGCCCTTTTATACTGCGAAAAAAACCAGCCCACCATTGACACGGTTGCCCTAGAAAATTATAGAAATGCCGTTATTTTACGTTTTGGGTTATTTTAATTTCTCCTTCGAATTAAATTGCTCTTACATAAATACTTTTCCGTTGCTGTCTACAATCTACATTCCCGGATGATGATGATGATGTAGTGGTATAGGCGCCGCACCTTACGTCATATATATATATTATTGCACTACAAGAAAACGTGTTTAAAGGGACAAACTTTAAAGGGACGACTTTGTCGTCCCATTAAATATCTTTATTGGGACGACACAGTCGTCCCTTTAAATGAATTCAAACATAGTCAAAGTTTTGGGTGGATTTTTCGGAGGGAAACTTTAAAGGGATGACAATGTCGTCCCAAAAAACAAAATGTTAACCCCACCGTGCCAGCTTGGATTTCCATGTGGACAACTCTATTTAAAGGGACAACAATGTCGTCCCATTAAACCTTTTTCAGATGAAAATATGATATATGAAAAAATATATAAGATTTTTGGTTTTTAGGGACGACAAATGTCGTCCCTTTAAAGGAAATTAAATATTTTTCAGAAAATAATATGTGTATAAAAGAAATTATAAAAAAATTTGTTTGTAGGGACGACAAATGTCGTCCCTTTAAAGTAAATTAAATGTTTTTGAAATATAAAACGTTGTGTTAATAAATAAGATTCAGTTTTATATAAATGCTCATTTGAAGGGACGACATTGTCGTCCTTTTAAATAAAAACAATGTTTTTAATATACATATTCTAATAAGCATTGCGTTAAAATATAAAATACATTATTTTTTATATAAAAAAAAATCGAACGATAATATACATGTGATTCTGATAGTACTCTCTACTATAGATCTTTAGTTCGTTATCGAGCGATTGATTTGAATATCGGGGTTTGTTATCTTTTCTTACAGATCATTCTGATAGTACTATCTACTATAGAGCGTCAGTTCGTTATCTAGCGAATGAGTTAGATCGTTATCGGTAAGGATAGATTGATTTTAATCTCGGGGTTCGTTATCGAGCGAATGAGTTACATCGTTATCGATCATTGTGATAGTACTATCTACTATGTCTCGATGGATCGTTATCGAGCGAAGGAGTTAAGAGTCGGGGATCGTTATTAAGAGAACGATTTGAATCTCGATGTTCGTTATCGAGCGAATGAGTTAGATCGTTATCGATCATTCTGATAGTACTATGTAATATAGCTCGATCGATCGATAGTTTCAAAATGGTGATTTAAGATGGAAGCTGGTATGGTTGCATTTGTATAGATTTCCTTTGTGTTGCTTCTTCTTCTTGATCTTGAAGATCTTCACCATTTGTATTAGGTTCATCAAAAACTACATGTATTGATTCTGAAATCACCAATGTTCTTTTGTTGAGTACTCTGAATGTTTTGCTAGTGTCTGAGTATCCCATAAAGATTGCTTCATCAGCCTTTTCGTCAAAGGTATGCAGCTGATTCCTGTTCAAAACAAAACATTTTGATCCAAACATATGAAAATATGAGATATTAGGTCTTCTACCATTCCATATTTCATATGGAGTCTTTCCATGATGTTTGTTGATGATTGATCCGTTTTGTGTATGGCATGTCGTGTTTGTCGCTTGACCCAAAATCTCTTTGGCAAGCATGCTTCAAACAATCATTGTTCTAACTCGCTTCTTTGAGAGTTCGTTTCTTCTTTCGCTACACCATTTTGTTGTGGAGTTCCCGCTGAGATAGTTGATGTAGCACTCCATTTTCTTCACAGTAGGTTCTGATAATCTCATTTAGAAATTCAGTGCCTCTATCTGATCTGATCTTTATGATCTTCAGTTCTTTCTCATTTTGGAGTCTTCTCAGCAAATCTGGCAGCTTTTTGAGTGTTTCTTTCTTCTTTTTCATGAAAATGGTCCAGGTGTATTTTGAGAGTCATCCACCACTACTAGAGTGTATTTCTTACCACTTACACTTACTGGTGTGACTGGTCCAAACAGGTCCATATGTAATAGATGTAGAATTCTTGTTGTTGATTGATAGGGCTTTGACTTGAATGAACTTTTGATTTGTTTCCCTTTCTGACATGCATCACATAGACTTTCTTTCTTGAATATGATCTCTGGCAGGCCTTCAACTAACTTGTTCTTTGATAATTTGTTGATGGTCTTGAAATTCAAGTGATTTAATCTTCTGTGCCAAATCCAGCTGTTTGATTGTTTATTTTTGACAAGCTGACATGTTTCTGCCTTGGTTGTTTTCCAATCCACCACATACATGTTGTCTTGTCTTCTACCTGCAAGAACTACTGTGTTGGTTTGGCTGTGAATCACTTTGCATCCTTTCTTATTGAAATATACACTGTAGCCTTTGTCATAGAATTGACTGATGCTCATCAAGTTGAAATTAATTCCTTTGACATGTGCTACATTTTGAATCTTTAATTTGTTCTTGAGTATTGTGCCTTCGCCCTTAATCTTGCCAGGGTTTTCTTTGCCTCCAAAAGTGACTTTGGGTCCATCAAAAGCTTTGAAGTCAGTGAGCCATCTCTTATTTCCTGTCATGTGTCTTGAACATCCACTGTCTATGTACCAGACATCCTACAAAGCAAATTAATTAAGTTTAGGTACCCAACACTGTTTGGGTCCATACCTGTTAGCAGTCATGCCTCCCATACCAAGTGTATATCCAAAAGTTCTGCTTTTTGGATAATTGAAGTCATCTTCATATGTATAAGGCATGGCAGAATAGCTTCTAACATTTTTACTGAAGATATTCTGATACTTTTCTATACCTTTTGGATAATTGAAGTCATCAACTTCATATGTATAAGGCATGGAAGAATAGCTTCTAATATTTTTGCTGAAGATATTCTGATACTTTTCTATACCTTTTGGTGCATGTGCATCCTTCTTCACTTTCCAATATGCAGTAGGAAACCTGTGTTGCTTCATGTGTCTAGGAACATATCTAGATTGATTTTTCTTAAACACATGATGCATATCATTCAATGGTTTCTTCTTGTATTTTGGAGGTGCAACATTCCAATCATCTTCTGAAGGGTAAAGTCAACCTTTACCTTTCAGAAGGTTTTTGTTTTGGTTAACTGGAATGAAGATTTAGTCTGCTGTTTCACTACACTGGATTTTGATTTCACCGGTGCAGGATGATTGGTTAGAACTATGGTCTGTCCCTTTCTAAATTTTGGTCCATTGTTGGTCCTAAATTTAGAATTGTGTTGACCATTGTTTCTACTCTCATCCTGACTGTTGTAGCCAACACCAGATCTGGATCCAAACCTTTTTGAGGGTTTTTAAGCTGGTGCATTTAGTGGTGCAGTGGTTATCTTAAGCGGTGGGGAGATTTTCTTAACTGATCGGTCAATAACAGATGTATGATCATCTGCTGTTTGTTGATCATTTAAGTGGGTCTCCTTACTAGTTAGTTCAGCTTTTGCTTTATCCAGTTCTTTATTTAATATTTTGTTTTCCTTTCTTAGATCCTTGCATTCCTTCTCCAAAATTTCATGATTCATTTCAATTTCATCAAATTTAGTCATGAGATTTTGGACTAGGTCTACTATATCTAATGGGGAATCAGAAGATTGTGCAGTGTCAGATGTGGATGCACTAGATGAAGAGTGAGAGCTAGATGTTACCTCAGTTTCATTTGATTCTTTGGTCATTAGACATAAATCAGTGTCTGTGCTGTCATCTTCATCCTCATCTAATTCTTTGGTCATGAGACATAGACATGCTTTTTCATTGTCCGAGTCGTCTTCTTCATCACTATCATCCGAGTCATTATCGATGATTCTTCATTCTTTTCCTTCTTTGGATTCACCTTGAGTGCTTTCTTGCCTTTCCTCTTCTCAGATGTTTTATATTTCTTCTTTTCATCATCTTTATCATTGTCTTCAGGACAATCAGCCTTGAAGTGATCTTTCTTGTTGCAGTTGAAGCATCTATATTCATCATCTTTCTTCTTCATGTCTTTGTTTGAGCTTGACCTCTTGTTTGATGATGAGTTTCCTTTGAATGGCTTCTTTTTGTTAAACCTGTCAAAACATTTAACTAATAAAGCTACCTGTTCTTTGAGTTCTTGTGTCTCTTTGCTGATACAATCGGCAAAGTTACTTTGCTGGGGTGCTATCAGCGCAGTGGCTCTTTGTGTCTCTGCCGGAGCACCATCTTCACCGTTCAATTCGAATTCATGAGCTTTTAATTGAGACACCAGGGTCAGAGTGTCTGTGTTTGCAAGATTTGTTGTTCCTCTGATTACTGATGTTATGATCATCCATCTTTCAGGTAAGCCTCTTAAGATCTTTAAGCATACTTATTTCTAGGGATATGTGTGTCCAAGCTGTTGCAGTTCACTGACTAGAGAATCTGTTGTCCATTTGATCAATGGATTCACCAGTCTTCATTTTGAAATTTTCAAATTTCTGTTTTGCAATAGATAATTTATTTTCTTTAACTGCTTCAGATCCTTCATTTATCAAAGCTAGATTGTCCCACATCTCCTTTGCTATTTTGCAGTCTTTGATTCTCATGAACATGTTGCTATCTAGGGTCTTCAAAATCATATCTTTTGCAACAAAGTCTAGATTTGCTCTTCTCCTGTCATCCTTGGTCCAATCTTTCTTAGGTTTGTCTATCTCCTTTCCTTGATCTGCTCCTGTGGATACCACAGTCATGATCATGATTGGTCCATCATTGATTACGTCCAGCATCTCCTCATGAGTTGCTGCAAGATGAGACAACATTCTTATTTTATATTCATCAAAATTATTAACATTGAAAACAGGTACTTTTGACATAAAGTTTGAGGAATCCATAAGCACAAGTAATAGATTTATATGTGAATGAATAGAAAACTCAGATTTGAAAACTACTTTGAAAATATGTGATCTCCTTGTTACCAGAAATTAGATCTGAACAGGTTCTGATACTAGGAACACTGCTCCGATACCAATTGTTGGTCCCAGAGAAGGGTGAAACTATAGTCGAGGGGGGGGGGGTGAATGACTATAGTGGAGTTTCAAAAACTTTTCTTATGTTTAAAAGCTTTTGGGCAGCGGATAAGTCCCTTCTTACTATGTTGTTTTCAAATCAGTTTAGACAATCACAAATATAAGTTATGATCTAGGCAATTTAAATAAATGCCGTAAAGTAAATTGCGAAAGTAAATTGACACAAGGCTTATAGTGGTTCAGGGTGGTGTAATCCCTTAATCCACTCTTCTCCTGTGATGATTGGAGGAATTCACTATTGTTTTCACAGATACAGTAGTATGATTGTCCTTGACTTCCCAAGCTTCACAATCTACAAGACTATCACTCCTTGACTGCAACAGCTTCAGTGATTCAGTCTCTTTCATTGCTCCTTGAGATCAAAATCCTTCAGCAGCTCTCACAGACACAACTCCTTCTCAGATTGCTTCTGATTCAGTTGCTTTAGTTTGATGTGAATGAGATTCACAAACTTGCTTGATCAATCTCAGTGCTGAATATAAAATTGTAGTTCTGATGTCTGAGTTGATCTCTAGATAAGTCCTTGTAAGTTCAGAGAGAAGACTTTTCAAATTGACAGAGTTTCTGCTTCCTTTTTTTTCTTGTTAATCGTTGTTTATTTTTCTGTCAATGCCTTCTATTTATAGCCTTGAATATCCTTGATTTGAAATTCCGTCCGTTGGCTAAATTAATGAGGGAATGATCCTTGATTTTATTCTTTATTCCCCCTTAATTGTATTCTCTTTGATTTCAGTGATCGGATTTTTCCTTCAAATATATAGCAGAAAATCCGTCCTTGATTGATCCTCTATTGATTGTGCATTTAATGCATGATCTTCTGAATCTTCATAATATTCCAAAATCTGATTTGGTAAGATTTACTTCGCCGTTCTCAGAGCGGTTGAGTGATTCATCTGACTTCTCCGTTCTAGATCTTCCTTCACCGTTTTGTCTTCACTCAGCCGAAAGTCAGTTTACTACGCCGATTCACTGTTTTCTTCATTGTTTAAGTATGAGGAGAATCTTGTACTTCACTGATCCTTGATTGGGGTGAGATCAGTGTACACCATATTTGAATATTAAGTTTCATCACTTGAAACATAACTTAGACTTATCCAAGGTCATCACGGACTTCCTTGGTTATAAGTCGACCATAATGTCTTCATTACTTTCTCTGGTTCTTGGTCGGCTTCACTCGCCGAAAGTCCGTTTTTACTTTGCCGTCCTACCAACTAGTACAATACTTGTCGACTCAACTTATACAACATGTCGGACTCTAAGTAAAGACTTATACAGAGAATTCTAACTTATTTCAGGCTTGCTATAACAGCTAGTATGGCCATCATCAAAACATAATAAAATGTTCCTAACAACCACTAACTCAATCCTCACGTGCATGCCATACACCGAGTTAAGCGGTTACATACTGATATACTTAGGGTTTGCAGCAGTGTATTACTTACAAGCACAAAGCAAGTAATAAGGTGAGATAAATTCTGTTATCCATTATCAAAAACAATTACACAAATTGTCTTTCGGGCACTACACCTAACAATCTTCTACTTGCACGAAATGACACGCAACGATTGTTTTTAGAGCACACCCTTTCTCATCTTATTCACAACACTCCCCCACTTGCTCTAAAAGCATATTAGACATATCCCTCAATGCCGTACACTCCAAGCACTAGACTTGGTACACTGATTAGTTAGGTTGTCGGCTCGAGACGATCCTGAGGATCAAAACGTCGCCGGTCCATCTAATCAGGCGGTACTCTCTCTCAATATGCTTTTGACCTCTAGTCACTAAGAAGATCCTTCCAAGCTATCCCTTCAATGTTTTCACAATAAAGTGATATCGGCTCACCAGACCTGGAATTACTCCCAGATCAGGAAGGAAATTCTAAGCTATTTCGCCACTCTAGCTGCTCCGAAAGCTGCTACGTATCCGATTAATTAAAGTCGAATTGGCGGTGCTAGATTTCTTCAGACTATAGCTCCATCACAATGAGTAAACACTGAGCCCGAGATCATCCCAATGATCATCTGACTATAAGTTAGAATCAGTGTAGTCAACCATATTCAAGTTTGCACCCGAATATACAAGCACATTATTCCTCGTTCTTCAAAGATACTTGAGGACGTACTAAAATGCTATTCAATGCTCGAATCCGAGATTCGACTACTATTGACTTGTGATAACCTGACTTGCCGTTATCCAAGAGAGACTCTACCATTTTCTCTTTATCCGAAGATTTAGAGAATCATTCCTGAGAGGTAGGGTAGGACTACTCTCGTTGAAAGTTGCATACGTATATGCAAGATCATCTTAACCAATAAGACGGATGGGATAGCCAATGACTCATTCTTGTGAATTTGACCGAATCAAATTCTTAGAATATAGTCCAATTCTCTCATCCAGAGAATCTTGGCGTGTCAGTTTCCGACTTCAGATAGCACACCCATGTTGTTTCCAACCGTTTCAGTGTTATTATTCCTGAACACCAATACTACTACTTTACCAATATTGACATCCAGTCTACAAAAGACTTATCAATATTCTGGTCAAGTCCACATATTTTAAAACATGTGACTTTAAATGACCGAGAGGTCCTCTTAAATTCACAAAGGATATAAGCCCCGGCAGTCATCCTACCATTTTTTCTAACCAGGACCCTTATGTTCCGAAGGAATCCAGACTCCGTTTTTTGGCAAGAAAGTTTCAGGGAATCACCCATATTTTCTGCTTTCTGACGAAATCTAGCAAGATTGAGTGGTGAGAGAGTTCAAGGTCTGGTTAACTCTACTTGTCAGGGAATCACCCCTAGACCACTCAGCTTTGCGCTGAAAGTTTAAACTTTCCTATTCATTCGACTCTTTTCCGGTAGATCCAATTGCTCCCACTGGGCCTGAGACACTCAGGTGGTTCTACAAGAGGCTGAACAGAACTGGAGTACCAAAACTCCATTCACAGGGTTGAGGCTTTCAAACCAACCTCTATGATCATAATCCTATACAGCCCACCAAGAGCCATAGGTTATCAATCACCCCAGCAGACTGTAAAGTCCACAAAAACACAATGGGTCAACGGTTAAACCATACTCCCACTCTGTTTTGGGTGGATTGACATTCTGATCTTGTAGTATTTATCAGCGTAATCACCTACAACCGATGTTGGACGTGGTCTGATTAAATCAGATAGTAATTTCCTTTGGCTAACCGTACTCCAATGTCCAAGGTTGTTATTTATGGATTCTTTCAGAAGGGGTGTGACAGTCCAACCGTCACTTTCTGATCTCAAGAATCTTATAACCAACCTTTACTCATCAACATTAAGATATTTCATGAACATTTATCTTCTGAACGTGTATGCAAAATCTCGAGTCCTACCTTCAAGCACTAAGTGCTAAATGCCCATATTTGCAGAAGTGGAGTGAACTGAATTTACTCCTTATCCATAAACTTACAAGCATCTTCTAGGTAGACTTCTCGGTTTACATAATAATGTTAACCGTTATATTGCAACCAATATCTCAATTCGAGTCAAGCAGTGTATAGTAGCACACCATTGACTATATAAGGCAAGATTACGGTTTCTCCCTTAGTGAAAACATTCCACTAGGAGGCAGGCCGAGCATCAGTCTCAAGACTATGCGATAGCCTCTTTCTGAGCATGGAATACTCTAATCTCTGGTAATATCAGAGACACATCCTCGTATTTGTGATAAACTAAACAGCGTTTCGAGTGGTTATCAGACAAAATGTCACCCCTCAAAAGCTCCCACTAGCTTGTATCTTTCACTAGACCCTTAAGGTCATTATGAACAAGCTATGACACCTCTTCAAATCTATTACCCTTTTCCGATTGAAAGGAAGCTTAGTCATTGTTCCTTTGAGACAGTGTTCCTAGACTGGGAGATAGGAATCACCCTTAGCCAGTCGCCAGGTCTTATCTTTAGGATATGGCTCCAGTTATAAATGATTTCCTTGGAAGAGCCTCAAAAGAAGAAGTTTTACAGACAGAGGAGGATGACAACATTGATGAACTCCTCTCCAAATTGCACGAACATGTTTATCCGGGATGCAAAAGCTCATCCGCCTTGAAGTTATTAGTGGATTTAATGCATATAAAAGTGTTGTATAGGTGGCCAAATGAAAGCTTCGACATTCTTTTAGTGAAACTGAAAGAAGTTTTGCCGGAAGGGTCAAATTTATCCTATTCATTCTACAAGGCAAAAACTCTTCTGAACAAATTGGGTCTGGGGTATGTAAAGATCGATGCTTGCTTGTACAACTGTTGCATTTACTATAAGGAGACTGCTGACTTACAATCTTGTTCAGTGTGCAAAACGAGCCGTTATAAGGAGTCTAAAGGAAAAAAGTTAGCTCAGAAAGTGCTACGTTATTTTCCGTTAAAGCATCGTTTGAGACGTTTGTATGCTTCCCGTCACACAGCTCAAGCAATGACATGGCATAAGACGGGGCGTTCTACGATGAGGATGTGATGAGGCATCCAACCGATGGTAAATAATGGAAAGAATTTGTCTCAGTTTGGTACTACGAGTCAAACATACAGCATGTGGCATGTTCTAACACAAGTGTTGAATCCAGCACCATGGGTTTACAACAATGAACTGTATAAACACATGTGTTTACTTATCCCAGGACCAGAATTCCCATGCAAGGACTTGGACGTTTATTTGAGGCCATTGATTGATGAGTTGGAAGAATTGTGGTCACAAGGTGTGTTATGCTTGATGATGCTACAAATGCTACCTTTAGAATGCGAGTTGCAGTTATGTTTACGGTGAACGATTTTCCCGCTCGTAGTTATCTCTCAGGTTGGACTGGTCAAGGATATAAAGCATGTCTAACTTGCAACGACGATACACCTTTGGTACGGTTAGAGAGTAATACTGGATACGCCGGACATCGTAGATGGATGTGGGTGGACCACCCGATTCGAAAGAATAAGGGGTTTAACGATAAAATCGAAACATTAAGCCCTCCAGTTGAGAAAACCACAGAGGAAATTCTTCAACAAATTAGTAACCTACCCAAATGTTTAATGGGGAAACACAAAGAGTACGGTGGTAAAACTCATAAGCGTCCAGAATCTTGTTTGATTTGGAATAAAAACACCATACTAAATAGATTGCCTTATTAGATGCCGAAAAAACTCAAGTACAATCTAGATGTAATGCACATTGACAAGAAGGTGTGTGATAGCTTATTGTCTACGGTATTGAATATTGATGGTAAGACCAAAGACACTATCAAGGCACGTAAGGATCTAGCAAACGTGAAAGTGAGAAAGGAACTACATGTGATTAAACAAGGCAATAAGACCTTAAAACCGCGTGCTTTGTTCACGTTGGCACCAGAAGATCGGACAAAATTCTACGATTTCTTAACAAATGTTCGGTTTCCCGATGGTTTTGCAGGAAACCTAAGAAAGATTTTGACTGGTAAAGACAAATTTAGCGGGCTAAAATCTCATGATTTTCATATCATACTCCAGAGACTTTTACCAGTTAGGGTACGAAAATTCTTGAAAAAGGAAATTTCTGATACTATCATTGATTTAAGCTATTTTTTTAGATTGATCTGCGCGTGCACGTTGAGGGTTAGTGATTTAGAGAATGCAAAAGAGAAGGTTTTGGAAATCTTGTGTAAACTATAAACGATATTCCCACCGGCATTCTTTGATATTTTGATACATGTGATAATGCACTTGCCTGAAGAAGCGATTAGGGGTGGACCTGTTCATTTGCGATGGATGTATCTGATGAGCGTAATTTACCCCTCAAAAATACAATTTATAAAAACTCGAAATCTGTGGGTAAACCAACTCTCTAACCAGCAGAGTACCGGGTCGATTGTTAGAATAGCTACAGGAGTACGAGGTCGATCCCAAGGGAAATATGGTTGTGAGTACCAAAGCGAACGTGTGTCTTAGTCTAGGCGACCAAAGTTGTGGTGGAGAGTATTATAACTAATGCAGAAAATAAATATTATTCTAACGGATTTATCTAGGTGATTAAAAAGCATAGCCGAATTATGATCCAACAAGTTATTTTCACCCCATAGGAAAGACTTGACAAGGAGTGTGTTTTATCCAATTCAGTTTATATGACATTCACGGGCGTCAACTCTTTATTCTTGCGTTAAGGTCTGAACAACTCTCGCTTAACCCCCATACCAGGCTTATTAACCTTCCCTTTAGAAAGCTAACTCGCCTAACATGGTTGACCAGAATAAAAAGCTGATGAAAACCTCACATATGCATAGTCCTAACTTGTCACTAAGGTTGTCAATCTAACTATTAAGGCTATGTTTAGTGATTCTAATACCTGAATCTCACATAGGCATAGTCCTGACCTGTCACTTAGGTTGTCAATCTTACAATCAAGACTATGTTTAGTGATACCCATATCCCACATCTCGCCGCAAAATGCATCTATAAACTCGATGTAACAGTGAACAAGGTTGTCAATCTCATTCAAAGCTATTAAAACGATCAAAACAAGTTTTCGAACATGAGTTTATCATACGAACATTTAATTACGCGCTACACAACTCCCATCTCATCTCCCTTTTAGGGATTTTCACCCGTTTTCACATATTTCGGCTATGTATATATTTAGCTACACATAACAACAGAAAAGGAAAATAAACTATATATATATAGTTATATGTATAACAAAAATGAAAGAAACAAAAAAGAACAAAAGGAAAACGATATTATAACGATAACGATTTGAATTACAACTATGATATTATAACTACATACTATATATATATATATATATATATATATATATATATATATATATATATATATATATATATATATATATATAGGCCCAAATACAAAGAAAAATGAAGGGAAGAAGAAGGGAAAGGAGGGGGAAGAAAGGGGCAATTGTTTCAATGGAAATGGAAGGGTATTTATAGGAGAAAATCTGGTCCGGCACGTGCCGGAATGTGTCCGGCGCGCGCCGGAATAACGGAATTTGATTCTTCTGACAGAGGCCATGTGACGTAATGATGATATTTCCGGCGCGTGCCGGGATGTTTCCGGCGCGCGCCGGAATGTGTCAAAATATCCTTTCAGTAAAATGCCCATAACTTGAGTTGTAGACCTCCAATTGACATGATTCAAAATGAGTTGGAAAGCTCGTTTGAAGATATAAAACTTTCATGAAGAAGTCATCCCCAGAAAATGCCTCTAAGTTGGGTCAAATGTCCGTTGAAAACAGGTTACGGTATAAGCATGTAGGAAAAATGATCCGTTTGAACTCGTAAGCTTGTGGCATCTTCTTCTATCCCTCTAAATACATATTTTAGGGCTCAAAACGTGTCGTAACTTGGGATCTCGATCAACCTATAATCCTGCAATAAATCACCAAAATACCAAGCGTAAATCCGACACGACACTCCGGTTACTAAACCGGTACAAAACCTGATAAAAACACGATATTTTATAAAATACTTACTACTTACACATTTAGATAAAACTAAGGAATTAATGACTTGAAATGATATAAAGCTGCTCAAAATGATATCAGAAATGGTGTAAAAAGTTATGATAAGAACAGTGAATTTATCCCTCATCAGTATCCGATTGAACGTTTTCTAGGTAAGTTAAAGAGGTATATTAGAAATCGGGCCAGGCCGGAAGGATCCATCGCAGAGGCATATGTGGCTAACGAGATCTTGATGTTTTGCTCGTTGTATTTTTCGGGAAATGAGACAAAGTCCAATAGGCCCAAAAGGAACTGGGTTGAGAACGAAGATACAATCAAGAACCGTATATCAGTATTCAAGACTCATTTTCGATCAATGGGATCAATGAAATGCTTGACATTCAATACTACTTTGAGAGAGAAGGTTTAGTGGTATGTCTTGCAAAACTGCCATGAGATCGATGAATACCTCATGTAAGTGAGCAATCCAAACTTAATTCTTTTGTTTTTTATAATTCCATTAAAGCTAACTAGTCTTCTACACATGGAGCAGTGAACATCGTACAAAACTGTTAAGTTACCGCACGAAACAGAACCTGGACAAAGTGCACCGTCAAGAATTTACTCGATTGGTTTAATTCGAAGGTACAAAATAAAGCTGTATACACTTATTGTGCACTTTTATGAGCGTTACATAAATACTTATGTATGGTACATTATGCAGATGATTGTATTGAGTAAACAGAACCCATCAGACTTGAATGACCAATTGTTAGCACTTTCCACCGGATCTTTTTCAACGGTCAAATCCTATCACAGTTGTGTGATGAACGGTGTCAGATTCAATGCACAAAAACGGGATCGCACATGCACAACTCAAAACAGTGGGGTTGCTGTCAAAGGAACCGAAGGCACTACATGGTATGGAGTCTTAGAAGACATGTAAGTCGTCAGCTATCCAAATGATAACACTGTTGTTCTTTTCAAATGTACATGGTTCGATACTAGTCCAGCTAAAAAGGGTGTCCGTGTATATAAGTATACAACAAGTATACGCACTACAAACACCTGGTACGAACATGATCCATTCATTCTTGCTTCACAAGCAGAACAAGTGTTCTACATAGATGATTTGTATAACGGATGTGACTGAAAAGTTGTTGAGCATTTTCAACACCGTCATATCGTAGACGCACCAATTGTTAATGGTGATGTTGTAGATATAAAAATTTTGTGTGACATAATATATATGTCACATACTGCATTTGTCTCGAAAATAAATTCATTTTATATTATTTCCTATACAAAATGATAGGAAATGATATAAATAAATAAGTAAATAAAATCTCTTAGAAATTTAAAGATTTAATTATTTATAATTAAATGGCTATGTAGATATACAAAATATATATGTGAAATATTATATTTGTCACATACTACATATGTCGTTAAATCTAAGTATTTTTATATTATTTCCTACATTAAATATTAGGGATAATATAAAACTCAATAAATCATAAAAATCTCTTAAAAATCAATTAATTAGGAGATTTTATAGATTTATAATAAATGTGGACATCTTCTAGAGTCTGGACGCATTAAATGCGGATATTGTAGGAATCAATCAAAGTGTGTGTTGGTCCCAGAGAAGGGTAAACCTATAGTCGGAGGAGGGGGGGGGGGGGGGGGGTAAATGACTATAGTGGAGTTTCAAAAACTTTTCTTGGGTTTAAAAGCTTTTGGGCAGCGGATAAGTCACTTCTTACTATGTTGTTTCAAAGTGGTTTAGACAATCACAGATATAGATTATAATCTAGGCAATTTAAATAAATGCAGTAAGGTAAATTGCAGAAAGTAAATTGACACAAGGCTTATAGTGGTTCAGGGTGGTGTAATCCCTTAATCCACTATTCTCCAATGATGATTGGAGGAATTCACTATTGTTTTTACAGATACAATAGTATGATTGTCCTTGACTTCCCAAGCTTCATGTCTCGGATTTTATCTAATGAAAAATAAACAAGTAATAAAATAATCCGGTTTACCCCAAGTGCAGGGATCGTAGTATAGTAGTTACAACCGGAGTCGAATAACAGGGAATCGAGGTTGGTCTAGTTCTTAATTTCTCTAAAGTTGTCACGAAAAATAAAACAAAACAGAACTAAAAAAAACGAAAACAATAAACTGGACAGAGGATCTAGAATCCAAAGCCAGGTTTAGATAGTTATGAGCCAAACTAATGAAAATAATTCTATTCTGAAAAGATAGTAAAATTACTAAGATGATAACAAATAAATTGAAAACGAACAAGCAATGATCCACCGATCTCACAACCCTCAACTTCCTCTCTAGATTGTTTAGTGAAGATTTAATGAAGATTGTGGTTCACCTATCAAAAGTATGAATTTCTAATCTCTTAGATAATTCGCACGTTAATCTCTCATCTCTCGATCTTAATGATTAACGCTTTCATAACAAAGGTGTAAGATTTCTCAATCTAGCAACCTAGAAATTAACCTAACAACTCTCGTTATTTTTAGGTTAAAAATCTAATCTTTACTACGGTGATCTAAGTCTAACAACGATTCTCATCAAACGTTAAACATCAAATCGCAACCATCTCTCGATTTAAATTGCATAACAATATGAACATAATAAAGAAACAAACTTTATTTAAAACTCACAAAACAATCCCAAAGAAGAAATCAAGATGTTGCAGAGATGGCTTCACAAAGCTCGTTCAAATCGCCTAGCCTCTACTCATCGTTGGTATATAAATAAAAAGTCGATAAAACTATATTTATGGTAGCAAGAGGAAGCAGCAAAGTCGCCCCCAAGGGGCCTGGGGCGGCCAGGGATGGAATTCTATCTTTTAGGGTTCAGAAAACGTGACTATAAATAGGTTTTTAAGTCGGTTTAGCTGAGGCGGCGGACTGGACGCCCGTCCAGCTTGTATGAACTTCTTCGAGTCGGGCCGAGTCTGATCAGACGCCCGTCCTATGTAAATTTGGACGCTCGTTCAGCAAAAATCTCAATACTCTGAATCCACTTTTTCTTCCTGGACGCCCGTCCGGATCGTCAAACGCCCGTCCATCTCCATTTCAAGTTTGACTTGCATCTTCTTCCTTCCGTTTAGATCTCCTTTTATGACATGTTCGCGTACCAACAAAACCATAAAAACACGCAAAGTGTAAAACCATAGATAATTACCAATTAAATCACGAAATTAGCTCAACTTTGCATTTAAATCATTTCCGTACGCATTCTTTCAATGAATCATTTAAACACTTAATTTTCTACGAAATAAAGTCGTATAAACCGTAAAAATCACCGTTAACAACTCCCCCACACTTAGCTTTTGCTCGTCCCGAGCAAAACAAAAGAAAACATAGACTTACTCAAGCATTGAACCACATAAAATCCCATATTTCAAATCACAACTGGTCGACTAGCATCAAAAACATACATCCAATATAATAAACAACTACTCGAATGTGTAGTGTGTGTAAAGCCTTCTTCAATTTCCACCGATTCCACACTTGACAATTAAATTCAAGCTAACCAACAAATACCCATTTAAGACAGATAATGAATTACCCTGACTATACATACGCCCTACAAAACTACTCACGTCATGACTAGAGTAATACATGTGTTTTAGAAATCTTTTCAGTTGTACCCAGAGGATATTCCTTACAACATATACCTTGGCCTATACCGGGGATAAGGTAGGCGATAACTAAGTCTTTCACTTATTCATACCAAATTCCTTATGTAAGTTGATTTAATTATCCTTCACATATAAACGCACATCGAATGAGCTCTTGCCCGTCATAGCGAGAATAGGACATTCGGGATATACCCTACCTTACTCAAATCATAAGGCGCTTCTTCTTTTCCGATCGTCGTGAGCTTTTGGTCATCATAGTGGTATAGGACATTCGAGATACGCCCTACCTCACTCCAATCATCGACCAGCTTCCGACACACCCAATTTCAACTTTTAAAACAACTTTTTAAAGCACAATAGTCACGTTTCGCTTATCACATTCAGGCTTCGGTATATTCACGATACTTCCTACTTCAATTCCAACTACGCACATATTACAATTTCCATGACATTAGCACTAAGCGAACGGTCTGATAACCAGAATCAAACATCATCGGTTTAAATGGGTACAGTTTCCTAAGTTCAGCTCGTCATCGAAGAGGCTTACGTGAAAAGAATTCGAGTAAAGGCTTATTCATCAAAGGTCTATGCTAAAATACTAGTCAACTTAGCACAAGTATGGGAATATAACAAGTAAGTAAGCCAAAATAAACTCATGCTCGGGACGGATGTTTTTTAAAAATTTGATTTTTTTTTTGAATTTTTGAAGAATGGTGGTAAGCATAATAAGCATAATAAATTAAGCACATTTTGTAGGTACAAACAACCAATCCCTCCCCCACACTTAAATAACAACATGTCCTCATGTTGTGCAGAATAAGAAAAACTTAGCTGATTGTAGTTCGAAGGTGGCAATCTGGAAGTGGTCATGAGTCAGATCTAGAAATGCTTGAAGAAATCAGTAGCCTGTGGACCATCCACCGGAAAACTGACATCGTTTAAAAGCTGACAACTGCTATCGAAAATATCCTAAACACTTGAAAAACAAAACAAAACGTACCTCGGGGATAGGGGCACAAAAGATGATAGACAAGGCAATATCATGGAACAAAGCATAAGCAATGCAAAAAAAAAATTGATAATAACCGAGTCTATGTGAAAAGTAGTGCACAAATGTAACATCGGCAGGAGGAAGGAAACACATTGATTTTTCAAATTACGAAAATGCAAGTTACCTAACCACAAAACCGACACCAAAACCCAAGACAAAACAAAACAAAACTACTACAACGAGAAGAAAACTATCTTTCGTTATTTATTCAACACAAACAAAACTATATTAAAATAATAATAGCAAAAAACTTTTCTTAATATTGGGTTGCCTCCCAACAAGCGCCTCTCTTTAGTGTCTTTGGCTAGACACACTTAGCTCACTATCCATTATCAAACAGATACGTCCTTCTCGCATGGTTCTTCAACGAATATTCAGCATACGAGCCATCCAACTCACCTTCGTAGGAAATTAATGGAACCATGGCTTGAAGGACCTTTATGAAGTATCTTCCCAATAAAAGAAGAACGGGATTAGGGGGTTCCACCTCCCAGTTCATAACATAGTGATCAAGTGGGAAGATCACTTCCTTTACGCTCACTCGCTCGTCCACAATCACCTCAACACTTATTGGCTTCAACGGCTCCTCAAATGCGACTTCCTCCGGGTGACTTATCTCTAATTTAGGCACATCGTCCTCTATGTTCTCCAACACCGGGTGTATTTCTTCACCTTCTTGGTGATTAACATCTTCAACCATCTCGATGTCGGATCCATCATAGGACAACCGTCTTCATCATCACACCATGCAGGAGGGAAGGAAGTTTCTAACCTCTGTAACGTAAGTCGATCCATATCAGGCTCCAGCTCATCAATCGTCCCTTGTTGCCAATTGCTTTGCTCTTGACCCAACGGAGAACAAGGATAGTTACTACTCCCACCATTGTATGATGGTGCATAGTTGGGGCTATAATGGACTTGATTCTCATAACTTGCACCATAATTGTAAGTATCTTCTCCAACATAGGGGAGTGCGGGAGTTAGGTCAATGCCTTGGTCGTGAGCCATTTGCCCGATCCGTCTCCCAATATCCGCAAGCCTACCAAAAAGGAGTTGGATAGTAATGTTCTTCTCCTCCAATTTAGCTTCAAGATCACAATAGTGAGAGGGGTCTTGAGAGTTACGAAAGTGCTGTGAAAAAGTTTGGCCAGACCAACTTTGATTGGAAAAATTGATATCTTGGTCCTGACTGAAGTTCGGGTTTTGATAGAAATTCCAAGTCTGATTGAAACCCTGATTCTGAAAATTGTTGTGGCCAGAGAAATGATTGTTAAACCTATGATATTGCTGGCCATGACGGACGTTTTCTAGTGCTATACAATCCTTACTGGCAGTGTACCGGGTCAAATCATAGTGCTAGTGTGGTGAGTCAGAGTGTCGAATCCTCAGGGAAACGTGGTAATTCTTTTAAGTGTGGTTAAACATCAAAGAGCTGTTATTAACTCGATCTAAACCGCAATTTTATAACACAGATTACTACTATTCTACTTAACATAAAGTAAATGCGTAATTTAAAAGTTATTCTAATATAATATATATAGATGTACATGGATTGTAAAATATATATATATATATATATATATATATATATATATATATATATATATATATATATATATATATATATATATATATATATAGTTTATAATAATAGACTAGACAGAAAATTTTATAGAACTAGCCAAAGTTTATATAATGGATTTATACGATCTTTTTCAGTAAACGGAATGTGCTCGATCTTTCCTTTTATATTAGGTCCAATTGAGTAAATGAAACGGTGCACTCCTGAGGTTAACAATTCCTCCTCACACGAGCGTATGAAATTGTCATATGTCAAATTTACATCAGTTTAATCTCCACAACTGCCCCATGCTAATCTCAGTTAGTCTGAACAGGTACCGAGTACAAATCTACGCCGGATAAAAGAGGTTATTCCGCTTGTCAGACGGCCGATGTTATTCAAAAGGCTCCGATTGTCAGGCGGATCGATTTAACTTTCCGGTGTTAGTTTCAATTAAACCGTTGATTTTAACATTATTACGATCTTTAGCACAAATTTAATAAGATTCATCTTTCCCAAGACAAATCTGGCCCCGGGTAGGAAATAGGATTCCGTTGTCACGCTTTCGCACGGCCAATTTTACCCTCCGGTTTTTCTATCTTTTATCTCATATCCTAACTTCTCTGGTCAGTTCATCGTTAGGTTATATGTTGCGATTCATCTTGGTTAATTACGTCAATCCGAATATTATCAATACATTGCAAAATAGAAAAAGATTCAATTAACTCAATTTTAGTAAAATTTTACTTAGACAGCATTCCTTTACCAAAAAGATCGAAATAAAACGATTACATAACTTTGGCTAGTGATTAGATTTATTTAGCCTAAAAACATTATAACGACTAAAAAGATAAAAACAAACATAACAAACGTAAATACTTTAGAAATTTTACCCGATTACAAATGCTGAATCAGAGGTCGTATTCTTCCGGATATTACAACGACTTCAACAACACCGAACTTCCGATAATTTCCCGAGCATCACAACAATACTACGGTATTATTATTTTTGGCATAAGGCCTATTTACAACTACTAAAAGAAAAAGAAAATAAGAAGGAGGATATATATATATATATATATATATATATATATATATATATATATATATATATATATATATATGCTATATGTATATATATATTGGTACCCCCGATACGCTCTGCACCGATGCTCCTTATATAGAAATTTGGATGAAGGCCGGACCGGGCCGGGTCATAGACGGACTGGGCCGGTGTAATCATCACATTCATCCCCCTTAATTATCCAATTTCCGGATAAAATTATATATTTTGGAATAAAACTTCTAAAATTCATATATCGAGTTCTGGATCTCCAAACAACATGATTCAAGAGGCATCGGAAAGCTCTTGGAAAAATCTACAACTTTCTTGAAGGACTCTTCTTCAGAAAATGTCGTTTTGATGAGCCATTCGTTTGTCGAAGATATTTCTCGATTACCACTAAATCGAATCGATTAGCCACTTGACCACTTCGATTGACCACTTGACCACTTAAGCAATTCGATTGACCACTTAAGCTCGTGACATTCTCTAAATCCTTTCAGAGATATGATTATACTTCAAAATGTCGATTCTCGGGGTCTTGGCTTATACATCTGCAATAAAATACCACAAATTCCCACGTAAATCTGACACGACATTCCGATTTACTAAAATCGGTACAAAATGATAACTTTTCACTATTATTACTAAGTTTTACTACTAACTACTCTAAACTATAAAGATTAACATTTCATACTATTTATATCATAATTTCATATATTTTATATAGAATTCGTTGATAAAACATAATAATATAACGTATATTTAATCATATAAAAGTAGTATATCAGGCCACTGAAGACGCTCTGTCCACCCATAGGACAGAAACGAGAAGTATGTCCCACATTGTCACATAGCCGGCATATGATCGGACCATGCGTCCACGATTATGGACGCATTAACTTGATATGCGGGGAGTGGGAAGAAGATGACACTGGCCAATCATATGGCCAGGTTGACAACAACTTCCACAGAACAGAACTAGAGAGTTCTGAGGAAACAACGGGGTCTGATTCATAGGATTGCGCGACATTTGAAGGGTGGACAGAGCTTCCATACATTTAGGGTCTGAAAAGCTTCCATACATTTACTGTCAAAGTTAAAAGGTACTTCTTTTTCAAGCAAATGACTTAGAGGCTTTGCTACTTTTGAGAAATCGGCAATGAATCTTCTATAAAATCCTGCATGTCCCAGAAATCCTCTTAGAGTTCTTAAATTAACTGGTGGTGGTAACTTTTCAATTACTTCGACTTTAGCTTTATCAACTTCAATACCTTCTTCAGAGATTCTATGACCTAAAACAATTCCTTCTGATACCATTAGATGACATTTTTCCCAGTTTAGTGCTAGATTGGTATCTTCACAGCGTTGTAACACTCGTTCTAAGTGTAACAAACAAACATCAAATGAGTCTCCGTAAACACTAAAGTCATCCATAAAAATTTCTAAGAATTTCTCAACCATATCAGCAAATATAGCCATCATACACCTTTGAAACGTAGTGGTGCATTACATAAACCAAACGGCATTCTTTTATAAGCAAAAGTTCCATAAGGACAAGTGAAAGTAGTTTTCTCTCTATCTCCTGCTGCAATGAATATCTGTAAATATCCTGAATAACCATCTAAGAAACAGTAATACTTATGTCCACTTAAACGTTCTAACATCTGAACTATGAATGGAAGTGCATGATGATCTTTCTTAGTATGATCATTTAGTTTTCTAAAATCAATGCACATTCGATAACATGTAATCTCTCTTGTCGGAATCCATTCATTCTTTTCATTTTCTTTCACAGTGAAACCTCCTTTCTTTGGTACCACTTGAGTTGGACTTACCCATTCACTATCTGATATGGGAAAAATTATCCCCATTTCTAATAGCTTAATGACCTCTTTCTTAACAATTAACTGCAAATTTGGGTTGAGGCGGCGTTGCGGTTGAATACAAGGTTTAGCATCTTCCTTCAGAATTATCTTATGAACGCAAATCTCAGGGCTAATACCTCGAATATCGGCAATTGTCCATCCAAAAGCTTTCTTATGCTTTTTCAACATTCTAAGTAATTGATCTTCTTGTTGCTCGAGTTAAAGATGATGAAATAATAACCGGTAATAGATTATTAGTTTCAAGAAAAGCATACTTGATTTAAAGGTAACGGTTTCAATTCCGATTCTTAGGTGGATCTTCCGGTGATGGTTTAAGAAGCTGGTCCTTCTAGTTCTAATTCCAAATACTTATGCCATGATGGTTTAAAAGTAAAACTTCCTTTATCTAGAGAAAGGATTATCTCTTTCATTTCGGTGTCTTTCTCATCTTCCTTATAGATAGACAGAGTTAAGCATTCTTCTAATCTTGTCTTCAAAAGTTGGTAAGCGAATATCATAGACAAAATGAATATCTTCTACAAAAGAACATGATTCTGGTGATCTGTATGGATGGTTCATAGCTTTGAAAATATTGAAAGCAACTTCATCTTCATTGACTCTCGAATTAACTCTCCTTTACGGACATCTATTAAAGTTCTTCCCGTAGCTAGAAATGGTCGACCTAAGATAAGTGGCGTTGAATATCCTTCTTCCATTTCCATAACTACAAAGTCTAATCTTGGAAAATAGAACTTGTCTACTTTAACCAATACGTCCTCAATAATTCCTTTAGGGTATTTAATCGATCTATCCGCCATTTGCGAGTCATTTCGATCTTCGTAAGCTTTCCTATGCCTAGCTTTCTATAATCCTCATAAGACATGAGATTTATACTAGCTCCAAGATCACATAAGACCTTCTTAAAGAAATCCTCCAATTTCACATGGGATGGTAAAACTTCCGGGATCTTTCGGTTTAAGTGGTAACTTATCTGCCGCAAAAGCTGAGAACATTCTTCATTTAGGCATATATTCTCATATTCCTCTAATTTTTTCTTGTTTGACGAATATCTTTCGAAACTTTCCATAAGCAGGCATACTAATTAGAGCTTCGATAACGGGGATATTAACATGAATATGACGAAAAGTATCAAGGAAACGAGCATACTTCGATCGTTTTAATCTTTTTAATTTGATCTTTAGGTGGGTAAGGTAAAGATTCTAAATCTATAACCTTTGATCCCAAAGTCATTTTCTCTTTTCCTTTCTCCTTAAACTTTTGAGTATTACTTGATCGCCAAGTATCATGATCTTGAGTTTTTTCTTTTAAAACATTCCCTGAATCAATCTCTACTTCAGATTCCTTCAGTTCTTTTTGTTTTTCATCCTTGTTTTCATTATCTTCTATTCTAACATGTTCCTTGAATAAAGTCCTTAAATCTTTATCCATAGGATCTTTCAAAATCCTTGGGATTTTTACCCATTTTTCACCTTCATTCTCAGGTTCCAAACTTCTATTCCTTTTCAAGAAATTCTCTATAATTTCTTCTTCCTCATCAGTGAATTCAAGTTCATCTTTAGTTTCATCATTTTTTCCATCTAAATCATTTTCTACTTCATTATTTCCGAAGTTTTCTACTCCATTACTACCACGAGTTTTCTACTTCTCGTAACTACAACATTTACCTCTCTTGGGTTTCTTTCGTATTGCTTGGTAATCCTCCGGAAGTCTACTTGTTATTACGTTCACCTTCCCTACTCAAATGATCTTCCATATTCCTTAATGAGGCTTCTATCGTTCTCA